>BEXV01000172.1:17607-33732 GCA_003118195.1 Hemicentrotus pulcherrimus | reverse complement strand
AAAAAAAAAAAATCACCATTAATCTATATCAAACAAGAACAAATGATAAGTAGGTATATGACTAACAATTACTACTTACAATCCTAGGCTATTTTAAACACAATCTTCTTATTAATTGCCCTCGAAAATAAAAGCTAGGTTACTAAATACAAGAAGGCCAAGAAAGACAACTATTCTGGCAGAATCCGTGTCGTACATCTTAGGGAACGTGAGGTGGCACGATGTAAAGAAAGTTGAAGGAAAAGTAAAATAAGGTATAGGAGAAAGAGAAGAAGGAGGGGAAGAAGAAGAAGATATAAAATTTTTAAAAAGAGAAAGAGGGGGAGGGAGAAAGAGCGAAGAAGAAAACGAACTATATATCGGAGGAACAGGAGGAGGAAGAAGAGGAAAAAGAGGAGGAAGAAGAGGAAAAAGAGGAGGCGAAGGAAGGAATATGGAATGAGGTCTGATGATGAAAAAATGGGGAGGAAGAAAAGGGCAAGACATGAATAAAGAAGAGAAAGTTCAACCTGTTTGTCTGAGAGCTGCATGCCGTATTATTGGAATTCATTTTGAGAATGCATGCATGGTCGGAATAGTTCTAAACCGCACAACGCACGTACTACCGGTGCACTAACTTTCTTCTCCTCCTCCTTCTCCTCATCCTCCTCCACCCAATTAATCCTCCTCTTTATTTCCAATCTTATAGTTCAAGCTCCTCCAGGCCACGACCCGCCAGGTTTTCTGCCTGGTTACGTCGACTTCCGAAAACATGGAAACCGAAAAACAGTCAAATCCTTCCAAAACCCTGCCAACCAGAACCCAAACCAAGGAACTCTAGATTAATTCTGAACTTTGCCAAAGCAAGGCATTCAAAGTAGCGTGCAATGTTGTTCCTTTTGATCGAGGACTCGGAGCTGAGTAAATTTAGAACTTTGCCAGTGATGTCTTAATAATCACGACTTTAACTTGTATATGATATCTCTTGCAAAGTTGTTTTTGAGTTGAACCTGCCCCAGACGAACCATAATATCATTGATAAAAGGAGGCAAATAATCTAGATTAAATTATTTTGAGGTATCAAAATGTGAAAAGTTCTAAGTTAGTAGGCCTCCTATTTTACGTCATTTAAATTTGATAGAGACTGAAATAACTTCTATCCAATTCAAAACAAAGTGTACAAGATATTCGTTATAATTTCACAACGCGGACAGACTTATCATTTTTGAATGTATACACCCGCTTTGCAAGATGAGCCATTATTATTTCAGACAATCTGAATATGTTTTTTTTTTATTCTACGAAGCACTCTCTCTGCCTTTTTGGGATGTGCATTTTGCCATACTCGTCCCTATAGGATGAAAGTCATTATATGTTGTGATGAGTGTTGGTACGGAGCATCATAAAACTGGTTAGTGCAAAAAGAAAAAAATGTTTCCAAAAAATGCATCAACAAAACATTACCAACTATGCACAAAGATCATGATGAAATAATGCTACGTAAGTTTTTTATTAGGAACTTTCGTATCAATATTGTTCCTTATTACTTTGGCATTATTATATTTAGAGGATTATTATATGGTGTCTGACAACAATATTGGTATATTTTTCACAACATTCTATAAGAATCTTACATACTAGGCCTATACACGATAAACTGAGTTTGACTATTTTTAATCATGTAAACTGCAGTCATTCATTGACAATGATCAAGATAATAGACAGAACGTCGATGAAAAGTGTTTAGGCATATGAATGATCAATGTTGTCATCATTAAAACGTACATCATTTTTTGCCATGTCCACATCAAATTCTCTATCATTTTTAATATCTTGAACGAAATCCCTTCCTCGTCTGTCATCAATAATTGAAATATGACATCAAGGCTGTTGCATAATCGTGCACAATGAGGACGTGATGAAACATGATACCATTTTGTACACTCCCTAATACCCTTCTTATCAAGCAATAATCAACACCATTTGCGCGCGCTCTGCCTTCGTCAATCGCATGGAAGGTATACGCGGACGGGGCGGCTTTGAAGATAAGCCGCCCGTGTTTCACGCATGATTTGGTGGCGTGCCGTATGGGACAGCGCTGGGATGCATTACAGACACCCAGCCGTACGTGGCGATGGGTTTGACCATGACTTTCTCCTCTCTACTTTACTCGCTTGTAATAAAGACCCATGGTGTATGAATGAAGAGGAGGTGGGGGGAGGGAGGGGTAGAAGCCAGTGGTGTATCCATACCAACTAAATGACACGGTCTTGTCTCGGTCGAACACCTTTCCATATACCGCCTATCTTGTTTCACCATCCTCTAAAAGTGAGATACGGAAACCGAATAGGCCCATGTTCATTCCCATTAATATGCAGATCTAAGATTTCTGTCAGGTTTTTAGGATCAAAATAGTTAAAGATAAGTACTGAAAAACTCTACATGAAATAAGGTCCAAAATCTATATCAATTAATAGCGCAGCAACTATCGTTTGAAGGGGAAGTAAATAGAAGCATAATTATACACAATCATGTCTGAAAATCAGGACCAATCTCCAGTTAGAAGAGCTCAATCATAGGAGCTCAAAATTAATGGTCAAACTTAAATCCCGGGCCTTGTGCATTTTGGGTATGCTATAAGTTTAAATTTTGTTGATGGTATAAGTTATTGATAACGGATTGATTAATATTCAGCGGCCTAAAAGATAATTTGAACTTTTATCTCACATGAGTATTTATCAAAGACCTAAAAAAAAAAAAAAAGCGCAAAGAAATATATTGCTCGTTGGAATAGATTGTAGGCCTATTTTATGTATTCAAATACTGAAACGAACAGATTATTATTCTATCTCTTATTACATTATTTATAATAATTTACTTAATTTTGTAATGAGTATTAAAAACTATCAGTTTGACAATGCTGCAAGCACCTCCGACAAGTGTTGTGTTTTAGAAAACAATGATTATAAAAAAAAAAAATGTATTTACATAATATGAATAAATTTATAATGACTGATATAAACTGATGTCGCAGTTAAAAACTAGCTGTTCTCTAAGTGACTTATCACTTTTCTAAGAAACCCATATTCATGTTATATAGGATAATTATTTATTTTTAAAAAAAACTACATGAATAGTCTTTTATAAATAAAATGATACTTTCAGGTATATAAGAAAATATTAGTGCCACAAGCGGCATTGGTCATCCTCAAAGATCAACGCCCGACAATAATTACGTATATTTTATAACCAGGTGAACATTTTTCATCCACTTATAATATAAATTAATACTATTTCTTAGTTTTATGATAATTATTTTTTTAACGGTTCTTATAAAGCGCTTTCCACCGAAGTCTTTTTGCAAAGATGATTCTGATATATTATCTTTATCTTGTCATTTCTGTAAAATCTGAGAGGAAACCAAGAGGATTATCGCAATGTAATCTAACAAGGATGAATGGAGATCTGAAATCAACGAGACGATTGAAGGTTATCAAAGAACCTTGACTGACAATCATTGCCACGGTCTATTGAAATACCTGGCTGATAGCGGATATGATAGCACACATTTTTTTTTATACTTCATTTAACTTTTTTTGTTGTTGGTGCAAGTCGATTGTTGCACTCTCTTAAGCAATGTCTCCTGTTCATCCAAGCGTGACCACATACCACACACAAAGTCATGATACCAAATGATTTGGGATAAAACACTCCTTCATAAGATGTATGATAATTTATTGTTCATAAATGATTTTTTAAATAGTTATTAATTTTCTATGTGTATTTTTTTTTTTGGGGGGGGGGGACTCACACTGTACTGCTTATTTTCCTAAAATTGTTGGTCTCTATAGGAGCATTCTTTTTTCTTTCTTTTTTCTTTCTTTCTGTCTGGCTTTAAAAATCAAATTCATCAACCAAATATGCAACTCGTTTCCTCGACCATAAAAAGAAAATGAATTCGAATTAAAAACAGAATGATTTTACTGCTATCGTGCACTATCACACAGTTAAAACATCGTGTGCACCTAATTGACCAGATTTTAAAAAAAAAACATAGGAAAGCAAACACCATAAACAAAACAATATTAATATAAATGTTATGCTCGAGAAAGTATGTGTTAACCAAGGCCAAACCTCCAAATAAAACTCAAGTTATACTATGAGCAAAAGAAGGAAAGAAATAAACAATCTAGCGCAGATCTAAGAAATGTAAACAAAAACATTGATTTCCAAACCATGAATTTCTCAAACACATGTAGGTGTATCTATGTTTGTATTCTCCTAACAATCACAAGATATAGTCAAAACTATGAGCCAATTATCTGTTTTGAGAGGAGAAATTATTTACCAAATAAACACTCAATAAAAATCCATTCATATACATTTTTTATAAGAATATGGTGTTTCAAAGTATTTATTTCACAAATATGAAAACAGACCACAAAAGAAGAATTTCAAAATTGGTCACAGATCATTCCATACAAAAATACACATCTTTAATATCAACAAATGCATATTTTCGTTGTTATTATCATCTATGATGTAATTGTGAATTATTGCACAGGTGTAATTCACACACATTTCCAAAATCTTAACCATAACTTGCCACATCAGCGTGAACCCTACAAACTAAATCACTTAGCATTAATAATGGGTTTTTACCAATTGCCTCCTTATGTTTTTGTCTTAAAATGGCAAAATACAATGGATAGGACGGCGTTATTATGGCATATTTTAAGTCATGGTAAGATAAGAAAGGCTTAATGACAACAGTGCCACATCAGGGGGTGTTTCACAAAGATCCTAAGTCGAACTTAACTCTAAGTTGGATTCACAAATTATGGAGAGCCATTTGTAACCTGAAAATAATATATATTCAATTGTGAAAATTCAAATATTTTAGACTTTTTTTTTTAATTCCTCATCAAGACCATGAAATCTCCTTGATAATAGAAATCATGAATGATTGGAATCAACATTTTATGCCTTTTAAAATAACTTTTACAAAATATTTTCATAGCTGCTAACGGCTTTTCATAATTGTTTGATTGTTCAGTCCAACTTAGGATCTTTGTGAAACATCACCCTTGAAGGGACAGTTCCATTATTCGTGTATGGCACATATAGTCAACCTAATGACTTCTACACAATTCCTACAATTATTTCCAATCTGATTTGAAATAACAAGATAAAGACACAACTGTACATTTCAAATCCAATGATGGCGTCTTTGAAATAATCTAGAAAAAAAACTGCAGATGGCAGTATCCAATTATTGATAAAATTCAAAGAGAGTTGAAAGAGAGATAAGTCATTTTTTTTGTTTTTTGTTGGAAGAAATTATATTGTGAACATAATTTCCTATCCATTTTCATTAGATAAGCAATCATGAATAATAGTGACACATGGGCAGAATGCACTCAAATAATTACAGTAGTAACTGTCATAAAATTTTCAGTACAACAAACAGTACATCTTAAGGTTGACATTGAATAAAAGAGAGGTTAAAAACTTATTTACATCCTGGGCCAGGATCTAAATTCCCACGTGTGACAGGCATGCATAAAGCCAATGGACAGCTTTGTATGAACCTTTAAGAGATTGTAGTGATTTTGGCTAGACATAGCAATAGAGCTTTAATTTGAAGTTCTTCACTGTTGTTTTCACTAAAATTCATCAAAAATCATGGACAGAATATCAAAATTTCTTTACTATAAATGGGATCTATAATCTACAACTGTTGACCTTGTTCTCTTAATATCACACATTATAATTGCTGTAATGCACACTGAATAACTGCATTGTGTGTTACGACAAATATGTGTAGAAGGCACAATAAATTTCTCTGTACATTATATTTAGTTTGATAAAATACAATTGGAATGTGCAAACCATGATCATACAAAATTGTTAAATAATGAAGATTTCAGTACAACAAATACATATATGGTATTGTTATTTGCATGTTCATGAATATGGCAAAATTTATATCAAATATTTTCAGCATTGAGAAGGAAAATAGGAGCAAAGAGCTACTTAGCATAGGAGAGCTCAAAAAGAGCTTTAGGAGAGAATAAAAAATCCAGAATGTATGTGAATGGTAAATTTCACTAAGTTGCTGAAGGTTTATTTAAAAAAATATGCTTGAATGCTAGAGATAAGAAACTGCATGCAGATCTCCAATTCCACGACAGCCCAATAGGGTGATAGCGCATGAAACCAGTTGCCAGAAGGCTTACAAGACTGACATGTCAGTCTTGTAAAGTTGTTGGTTCCATGGGATGTCAGTTCTTGTAAGTAGCCCTGTAATTCAAAGGTCAGTTTCTTCTTGGACATCCCAACTAAACATGTATTATAGAATTAACATGCATTTCTATGGGATGTCGAACTTAGATTATGACGGTTATTTTCTCTTCAGATCAAGAAGGCTGTTTACTTTGTCTTAAAAAATATTTATGAGTTACAATGTAATGCCATTCCGTCTCCAAACAGATGATTACATAATGCTGTTTTTGCTTGAATATCTGCTGATTAAAAAGAACATGTTTGATAACATGAATATATAACACAAAATCAACCACAGGACTTAGTGCATCAAATATTTAAATGATACAATATATCTTCAAGACGTATTACACAAATATAGTGCAATAACAAAATACAGGGAAATGTCATTCTAAAAATGGTTCAACTGAAAGCATATTCAAATTTCATGCATGGAATATAGCAAATGTCTGAAAATGAATAAAAGTGGTTCATAAATTCCTATTTGTGACCATGCAGTAGTAAAATTTTTAAATCCTACACTTTGATACTACTGGTAGTTAATATCTTGTTATTAAACAAAGGGTACATAAAGAGTAAAAAAATATATAAAATTAACATTTACTAAACAAATATATGCTTAACCCATAGCCTGCCATGAGGCTGCATGCACGCTACCTATTGAGTGCCATGTGCGTGCAAGGGCGCTTTCGTAAGAGCAGTTATTGTTCATGCTCATTGGCTGTGCTGTGTGTTTTGCACTCACCATTCATAGAACCTTCGCGTTAATCAGATTATCTCCAAAACAACCTGGCACAGTGGGGATTAGCCCTGTGGCACGATAAGAGTTAATAGTAAAATGAATCATATACATGTAACACAAAATAATTATTTTTCAAAGACAATACTCAAATGTTATCCTACCTAACAAAGGAAAAAGATTTCTTTTTTAATTGAGTAACATGATTTTTCATGCTTTGTGTCTCATATTACAGCATATGTCCCTAAAGACACAGATTTATAAATAAATGCCTTGAAAGTTTAAAGACGCATATTTCTAAATATTAGGTATTGAAAGTGTGTATACGGAATAGAAATGCAATAAATTATCATCCACATATATCACAAGTGATATCTGGAATAATCAGAAGATCTATCACACACTTACAAGAGACAATCACTGGCAGTGTATAATACTACAAATTCATTCTTTATCCATGTTGGCAAGGTAAACTTGATCTACTTATGAAACTTGGAACATAAAATGCAGCATTTATAAGTCAGTTTATCCCTTTCAATATAACACCTGTCCTTTAGGGGACTCTTAAATTTACTAACAAGCTGGGCAGAAGAGTCAGATCATTCTTTGGACAGTGCACCATTCTTTAGCCACAAGACAAAGACCTTTACAATAAAAGAGAAATATATCTTTTACATATAAATATGCAAATTTGATTGTTGCAGCATTTGATAATATGTTTGCATCTGTATATTTAACACACATATGTTCTTGTAAATAAGTATACATAGGATAACTAGTACAATCATAGTTACTACTTATTTCACATGATTTTCTTGTACTATTCATAAACACGGCAGACAAATTCAAATCTAACACTCACTGCACACAAAATAATTCACGTTTAAATGAGACAATTGGAAGTGGAATGAGGTATCTAAATTCAATCCATTTTGTGCATTGCATCTTATCAAAAAGTGCTGAATGGGTTGACAAGTTTATGCATGTTTAACCAGCACAAAATTATCACAGATAAATATTGTATATACATGAAGACATTAAATGTCTTTAAGAGCCACTCCATGGACAGAAACAGTGATTGTCAATAATAGAATGTCCCACAGGGTATTATGTTAGTAGATATTACGGTTAAAATTGACACTATTTATGCTTTTTATCGACCTAACCCAAGTCAGATATTACTCTTCTTTTGACACACTCATTAAAGGTACTATGTCCCATTTGCAGGCCAAAAAAAGTTAAATTCCAACTGCATTTGAAAGATAATACTAATTTAGAACTTCCCTAAAAAAGGTGAGGTTTGAAAATGTCTTCAAGTGGGAAAATAACGACTACTAGTTGTTGAATCGACTTTAGGGCTATAGAGCCCAAAAGTAATAGACTTGATTTTCAGACAATTGTACCGAATGGTCATACGTTTTATGCTGCGCAAAGATTCAATCAGTTTAATCTTGGCCATCACAAGAAGTGGGTTATTGATGTAGACAAATGCTCATGTACCCTTTACAACTCTTTTCATGTATGTTATTACCAAAGAAGAAAAAAAGCCAGTCAGTCACTCAATAGTGTCTGACAGTGAAGTCTAGCAAGTAAACGGGTTTCCTTGCATAATTTGAATATGAGGACAATGCTAACGTTTAAATTTCACAGATAGGACATACATGACATATTCATAATTCCTGCAAAGTTCTACAAAATTTGAGGTTGGCTGCAAAAGGGACATAGTACCTTTAAAGGGATCCGGTAACTTCGTCTCAGATTCTGAAACAAAAATTCTGGATTTAGCTCATGCTGCAATGATAATTATAAACCTTAAGGTCAGTCAGGTACCCCATGAATTTTACAAGCCAATCGCCTGTCTGATTATCAAGATATTTATGATTGGAATTACAAATTTTGAAAACAGCTTGCCAATTGATTTTCATAACACTACAGTCTACTGAGGAAAACGAGTATGGTAAAACTGGTCACCCTAGGATATTTACTTTTTTGAGGCACTTCTTGATCATTTTGAAGCGCAATTTTTTTTTAGGGCTTCAATATTACACCATATTACATACATTAATAACACTTGGGGCTTTGTATCTCAGATTTAACATTGTTATACGATCCCTTTAAGATTAGATAAATGGGTACATCACTGGATTATTCTTTGAAATGTACTGTGCACTGATAATGGCTGCTGGAGTTAATGCCAGACTCAATTTTCAGAGCTCTTTTGGAAGCACATAGGGATGTTCAATCCTTTACTTGCCATAGAATTGATCAGAATCACTAAACTGGTACATTGTTACATAGTAAACTGTACATGTTCACTCTGCATGTGACAAAAGTTGACTGTAGCAGTCCATCGTTTGTTCCATTGGTCAAACAAAGCCAGTAAAAGGTTTAAATGATGACGTGATCTGCACTTTACAGGAAGGGAATAATGTAGCTGGCAACTAAAGTTTGACCATGTTCGATCAAGAAATGGCAGTACCATATGTAAATACGTTCACACATATATTTTGGTTGAGTAAAATAATCAACGTCTACAAAGTAAATTGAGGTAGACATCAATGGACATAAAAAATCGCCGTAGAAAGACAAACTCTTTCGTACAGCTACAGAATTCAAAATCATCACAGTTTTATGTCACCCATTGTACTACTGGAAGCCATGTGAAGACTTTCTGTAAGTGTTAACAAACCCTTCATTGATGCCCATGTTAATTATGTGTGTTCCTGGAGCCAAGTGTAAACATGGTCATATACAAGCAGCATGATAGCACCACCTGGTCCAAGACGCATGATCTTTGGGAGAAGGCCTCGATAAAGAGCAAAGAATCTGGACAAGAAAACAAAAGGAAGAAAAGAACCGTTAAATACACCCCCATCATATATTTGTTGCCTACTTTAGCTCAGATTATCCAATATTCCTTAGCATTCACCATGAACTATAATTGTACCCAGGCAGCATGAATTAATTGAATCACTAGAGTCACAAGAAATGTAAACTGCTTACATGATTTACTATCATGCAATATATATAAATTCAAAATAAAAATTCCTTATTGCGGAACTGAATGAAACCCATATGCTCAATAATGGCAATTAGTCATTAACAGATTGATTGACTTATCGAGGGTAAAATGTTATTGATTATCATATCATAGAGGATATGAAATATGCAGACCTTGCAGAATGTTGTACATTGATTCAACTGGTAATGCCATTTTAGACTGTCTCAACACTAAAGTTCCTAATATGCATAAAGAAAAAGGTTGATGAGAACAAAGAATGTGAATAATATGATGATTGGGAAGGGGGGAAAAGATGAACAGACCAACAACAATGAAAAGAACTAAAGAAAGATATAGGCCCGAATTTACAAAGGAGGTTTAACATAACCCATGGTTTAAACCCTCATTTACATAGCCCATGGTTTACAAATTAGTGCAAGGGAAGCATGCCTTGCCTTGCGCACGTCTAATATTGGACCTCTGACTGTGTGGCGCTTATTTTGCGCTAATTTTAGACCATGGGTTATGTAAATGAAGATTGAAACCATTTGTTAAATTTAAACCTCCTTTGTGAATTTGGGCCACAGAGTTTTCATAGCTGCCTTACCCTTCTTCCCGATACACCATAGATATCGTCCTGAAGCATCCCTTATATTTGACTTCTCCTGGCACAGGCTGTGGTCCTTGTATCCTACTCTTTGCAACATCAAATGGTATATTGACTGTAGACGCTAGACAACCTGCCAGCAAGCCAATCGCAAACTTACGTCCGAACTCTAATCGTGGATCCTACAAGGAATCAAGGGCATACAAAATATTGTGTTCAAATAATATTTTACAATCAACAGTTTCAAAATGGATACCACCAACCTAAAAATCCAGTAACAATAGAAGCCACCTTGCCCAATAATCTGATTCTTTATCACATTGATGTTGTAAGACAACAGACAATACATGGATTATCAGGAGTGAATAGCTTTGAAAACTTTGGAAGAAAATTCTATAGTTCATCCCTCCTTTTATCTACCAACTGAATCTTCTAGTTACTGGATAAAGAGACATATTCAATTCAAGTTCAAGGATGAAGAATAGTTGGATGGTCTATTAAGTTTAAAGACATTGGAAGGAGATTGCAAGTTATTCCTCAACGACCAAAGAGTTCAGGGTTAGCCTTGATCCGTAAATACTATAGGTGCACTAACAAGTCCTCAAAGGATCAAGCACATTGAGTGATTTCAAATTGGGTGTTTAAGGCTGGTGTTAGTGTTTAATAAACACTAACACCAGCCTAAACACTCAAGTGGAAATCAGCTGGTGTTAAGGCTTTAACCTCTGAATATCGTTAACTTCCGGTAGCTAGTGTTATCGATTTTGCAAAATTGTCGTCAGCTGAACCGACCTTTGTGGCTGGTGTTTATATTTTACGTATAAATGTCCTATTCACTAACACTAGCCCCTAGGGATTAAGCAAATGTTGATTTCCAGTTCGGTGTTAGGTTGTACCCGCACACAGTCAACGCACGAACGACGCCAACTTATTGTCTGACGATCAAATAAAAGTATGTGAAACAGGTAATTAATACATTCTTTTGTGTAAAATGTGTTATTTTATAAGACCAGAGAAATAGGTGTAAATTTATTCTGTACTTTTCATCGGTATCGGGCTCTTAATTTCATCAGCAAATGTTTCGCTCGATTTAAGAGCTCTTGACTGCTCTAAACACTAACACTAACACCCAACTTAAAATCACTCATTATATACACTCTTATATTTTGACACTAATTTCTCCACATTTATATCAATTATCAATATCTGTATCAGTCTGCTGCATCAAAAGGCTACAAAAATAGGGGGAAACTAAACAGGTCAAATTTCTATATTATTGAGAGCGACACTATTCATCCTTTTAAACAGATACAAAACAATGAAATCACCTGTGAGGCTGGTATTAAATCCTTGATGTTGTGATAGAAGCTAAAGTAGATCATATTAAAGACACCATGTCTACCCATGGTAGCCGTAAGACCTCTGAAGAGACCATCGGATCCATAGCCTTCTGTTCTTATCACATGCCTGGCCATCCCAAAGGCACTTGGTTGCTGCAGAAATAATGAAGTGAACAGTCAGATTCAATTTTCATTCAGAAATCTATTCAAATGTCTTCGATCTCGCCATTGGAAAAGAGTTAGGCAGCATCAAAATAAAAAGAAATTTAATCATTTATTTTGAAAGTATGAGTATGCATTTTCTCTTTTACAGATTTGTGAGCAGGTTAAAGTTGAAATAAAGTTTTAGTAAGCATCCCCTACAAAACAAACAGAGGAAACAACAATGAACATAAAACACATCTTGTCAAGATCTACTTGATTACCAAGTTTTTTGGGTTATTTCTTATCCTACAAAGAGGTAAATCATGAGTGGGTAAGTAGCCATGATTAAAATTATCTTTTACTCTTCAAACATTTGTTCAGCTCCTGCCAAGGTTTAACACTGTACATTTGAAGTAAACATCTTACTGGATTGCTTTGACTAAAGATATACACATTGTAGAGGTGTTGTGGTCGAGTGGATATGTCACCGGACTGTGGATCACAAGGTCCGCAGTTCAAGTCCCGCTGCGGCACTAATGTCCTTTGGCAAGACATTGATCTACATTTGCCACTCTCCATCCAGGTGTTAAATGGGTACCTGGTAGGATGCGAAAGTTAAAGTGGTTGGATTAGCAAGTGGTGCTTTCAAATGGCGACAGGCTGGAATGCTGCCCAGGGAGTGGAAATGTTCATACATTGTGTTGCGGGTAAGCCTGAATCCGATGACTGGGGTAATATGTGCTGCGCCTAGAAACAATGTATTAGGCGCATTATAAATATGAGCTATAATTATTATTATCGTTGTTCACCTCTCTTTCCTCTATTATTATGCCTTTTGCCCTGGCTGTGATTGACAGGGTTGATACTGTCATAATAAAGGAACAACTTACCTTTTTAAATGTGTTTTGATCAGCCTGTAATCGAACTTTGACAACTTCAAACGGTTTGATAAGTACTCCCTCTGTCAAACCTGAACAGAGCCCTGCAAGTGTGAACGTCTGCAAATAAGACATGATGAAAAGACAAAATTACAAGATAATTTGGTGCATCTGGAATAATCAAACCTGTACATAATGGGTTAATCAGGGACCCCCCCCAAAAAAAAAAAAGAAGATAATAATAATAATAANAATAAATAATAATAATAACAATAATGAGACAATATATAAGTAAATAAATAAAACTGAATCTAAGTCAAGAATTTGTAAGAAAAGACGATGGCCTAGTACAATTCCCACCTATAAGACACAAATACATTCTTAGCCATTAAGAGGACATACAGTTTATACAAAAACATTCTGTATACATATAGCATTTACTTCTAGAAACAAGCACACAACTTACTTACTTAATTCTATTTCTTAACATTTCCCTTATGATTTTTCTCTCCGTTTACAAAAAGTTTGTTGAGGAAATAGACCCAGAAATATTAGCATTTGCTATCTATACAGTGCGTCCCAGAAAAAACGAAACTGAGAATTATTGATGTTTTATCATAACTTAATCGCCATGCATGAAGTTTTTCGTCTACGGCTGATTGTCAACGAAACGGAGTTAAGTCTTTTGTTAATTCTGTTTGTTGCTACGGCAGGCAGCCAGTGAAAACGAATTCGTTTGATAAAATTATGGAAATGCAAGCACTACTTTAATCAAACAGAAGTTTGTCATTCATTGCTCATTTTGCCTGATTGAGGTGTCATATGAAAGGGCAGAAACTCAACTTTCTAGAAATTTGATTTTCTCTTTGAAATTCAGATACCGTCCGCCAAATGACTTTTTGGTTTCTTCTCTTCAAATTTATTTCAATCACTCATGCACTCATGAAAGAGGAGTATCTAAGCTTTATAATTTATGTGTCATTTATCAATTATAATTGTGATTAAGTTATGATAAAACATCAATAATTCTCGGTTTCGTTTTTTTCTGGGACGTACTGTACTATACAAATACAATTACAACCACATAACACGTATTGATCAAAGTTTGGCATACTATATACTTTGGTAAAGGCAAACATCAAACCAAGTCTCTTATTACTTTTCCAAAATGCCTTTTCTATTTTAAATAAACATCTGTTCTCATCAAGTACTTACCAGTGCAGTCGGTGTGGGACTCCCAAACAGGAAAAAGTTCTTGTACTGTTCAAAAGTGAAGAACTTTGTAGCCCTCTTGGGGGTCTCTGCCATAATGGGAGGCAATATGCCTTTATAGAGAGACATGGTTCTGAAAATAGGAAGAGATTCACACATAGACATCAAATCAGTATATTGAATTGAATTGAATTGAATTGATTTGATTTATTGTCCATAACAAATGGAAATTCATTGTTCACTGGTATATGTGTGTTATAAAACATAATAACAACATAAACTCAATGGAGTTTCATCTAAGAATACAATCTGATTACTTGCATAGAAATGGAGGAAAACAAAAATAAGGTACAATGTCTACATGGCTTAATTAGCGATTGGAAAACAATTACTGTAAATGAGTTACAAAGATTGAAAGTGGACCACTTGCAATAACGTTTACAGCAGGAACATGTATTCAGCTTAGGGGTGCATTTGAAGAAGCTCTTGTAAATTCATTTTAAAAGCTTTTGAAGCAACTTATATTGTACCATCTTTTAAAGTGTCATTTAGCAGCTTTAAAGTCTGCTTTCTCATGATTTTACAATAGAAAAAATTGGGACTTATAGGGTATGTATGTCATCAAATATTACCTTATGTTAAACCTTTCAATTAAGCATAGGGTATTTGAACAAACTTTGATCAAATCAATGGATAAAGAAAAAAAAATGCTTACCCTTCTTTTTTGGTCATCTGTCTGACACAATCCCACATTCCATTGTACTGCATTGTGCTGTTAGGTGCGCCCTGAATCTGAAACCTGCAAAACCATGTAAAAAAAGACAAATGTAGCACTCTTAACCAAAAGGAGAAATTTTCAGTACACCCACCATCAAAAAGGGGAAAAATGGCTAAAATTTTTTCACAAAATTTGACAAATAATATGCAATATATTAATTACTTTGCAGAGTTTATTTGTTAATATCTATCATAACATGGCATGTGTTCAAAGAAGAAATAAGTCACTATTACACCATATTATTTTTTCTTTCTACAACTAGCTTAAAGAGATGGTTGAGTTGTGTTGCAGAGGGCACTACATACAATAATTATTTTGGTGAGATAATGAAAAACTAAGTGTCAAATTTGAAAGAACATACAATTTAAATGACAAAATCATTTTTGTTTGATCAAAACTGGTTCAGAGACGGCTGAAATATCCATAAATATAACGATTTCTGATATTTGTGTACCACCACAAATATTCAATAATTTGAAAAAGCCGCTGAAAAACGAAATAGCACCTTTTACGTTCTATTTCAGCCAATGCAAACATTGGCTTTTTTTAGTTGGTAACATTATGTACAACCAGCCGGCCCACGTATTGTTATTTTTAATTAATTAATTAATTAAAGGTCACCATGTTTTTTTAATAGCTGAATTGGTATGATCATATTGGCTAAATTTCACAATAAGAGCAATAACCATGCACTTTGAAAGCCTTCTCGGTCTGAAAACAGAACTCAACCATCCCTTTAATTTTCTGATCAAATTCTATGAAAAAGGAAAGGACTAAAGATACATGTGCCTACTAGCAGTGATTTTCTACAAATCAATTCAACTAATTTCATGATGAAGTACACAGACAGTATTTAATCAAACAGGATCTTCCTGATGTCATTAAGGAACAGATGAAAAAGATATTAAAACTCAAATACCTTGTTTTGATGACATCAAGTGGATGCATAATGCTGACCTCAACAAGACCTAGACAGTCATTTAATCAAATTAGAAAAAATAAAAACACGTCTGTAATAAAGAAAAGATTGAAACATTGGCGAACCATTTTTTGCTGACTAACACAAAAACTTACTATTTTCAGTTTATAACCTTTCATCAGTTTAGAATAATAAGCATCAGATTTAACCCCATCTAGCCTGGGCTATTTTGAAACTGCAGGG
>BEXV01000171.1:352589-364783 GCA_003118195.1 Hemicentrotus pulcherrimus | reverse complement strand
ATCACACCCTGAAGATGAAGTGCTGCAGTGTGTGTCATGTGGAGATTCTTCTCATCATCACTATAGAGGCTTGCTCTAGCCTCGCCTTCAGACATTGCCCTTCCGTTTGTCAAAAGTAGCTACAGTAATTTTTTCACCATATTTGTCCTTTCCATCAAAGCTTGAGCTGTGTAACAGGCAATTTCTACTGTTGTTCCCCCTGAGCTCAGAAATTCATTCCTGTATAATTCCATGATGGATGATGAAAGCATTGCTTTGCCATTCCCAATGAGCTCTTTTTCATTCTTTTTGGTTTATTAAATCAGAATTCCTTGTTAAAACAGTCGGGAGACAAATACAAACAAATATGACTAAGTTTGTTCAATTGTTCAAAATATAAAGAAAAAAATACAAATACCTTCCCGTGCCAAAAGTATTGCAACATAGACACACATTACACAGGAGACAAATAATTACATGAAAATGAGTGCTGTTTTAATGAATATGTAGTGCATCATTTTTATCATACTATCAGGCACATGTTATTGATATATCAATAGTCATTTTTCATATAAGATTCACGAGTCTTTAGTATTTTGTTGGATATCCTCGCCTTTTAATGATGGCGCGCATCCTTCTTGGCATCGTCGCGTAGAGTCCTTGCAGTCTTTCTTGGGTGATGCTGCCCAGGCCCTGAAGATAGAGCGGACCAAACCTTCCCTCGTGGTTGGTCGGTCTTTGGTGACGGCTCTCTTGATGTCATCCCACAGATTCTCTATCGGGTTAGCATCTGGTGATTGCGCAGGCCACTGCACCCTGTTGATGCCAGTTTCGTCATACCATTGGTCCATCTGGACTGCCCTGTTCGCTGGTGCGTTGTCATCCTGGAAGACGAACGGGTGTTGCGCGTTGCCAAAGATGTTAGCAATGGATGGAAACAAAACCTGCTCTCGTCGGAAAAGACGAAATGCCTCCAATTGTTCTCCAAAGTCCAATCCCTCACTCGGGTGGCCCACCTGATGCATCTTAGGCGATTGACGCGAGATATCAGAATCTTTCTCCTGGAAATGCGGGCATGGAGATTGTAAGAGTACAGGCGTCTTTGTGTTGTTCTCTTTGAGATTCTGCTACCAATTCTGTCGCTCCAGTGAGCTGCCAAAGTTTGTGCTTAATCGAATTGGGTCATACGGGCCTGATGCAGAAGGTAGCGATCTTCCCGGGACGTTGTCTTCCTGCTCCTGCCAGGTCTTGGTCACTTGTCGGAAATTTTTGTGTCCTCGTAGCATTTGCACACTTGGTACATGGTTTAACGGCATACCCCAAAGCGATCAGCAATCTGAGCTACCGAAACCCCCTCCTGTCTCAGTGCAACGATTTGTCGGCGTTGCTCGTTAGATAACTTGGCTGTCTTAACCATGGTGCGTGCATGAATGACTCAGTAGCATTGAATGAGAAAATGAACAAGGTGCACATTCATTTTATACCTAAACGACGGTCATGCAATGTTCAATTTCGAACAAAACACCACAAATGTAACAAATTGCATCATGTTGCAATACTTATGGCATGGCAGGGTACATCAATATGGAAAAGAAACACCAAAATCCAGGTAAAAACATGAATCATAGTAGGAGAGAAGTAAAGAAACGGTGCCGCTGGTCAGCGCCTTCTTTCTCAATCATGTCTGATATTGATTCAAAAGTAGTTGCATGTAGACATCTACTTGATGTGCCTCCAGTCTTTTGAACAGCAGCTGCTTTTTAAAAGAATTCATGATTGGAAGACTTGTGGTATTGAGCCTCTAAGATATCTCTTTCGGCAACTAGAGCCTTTACTCTGTCAACTCTGCTTTAGGGGGCAGCAGCAATTATTGCATCACATTCATCCTTGGTAAGGCAATCTGACAATAGTTCCACCTTCTGTTTGATGGTCTTCCGCTTAAATACATGGATAAAAGTGTTGCATTTATCCATCATTTTCTCCAAAATGAAGAACTTCTTTGCATGTTTAGGACTCTTTCCCCAACTTACATGTATTTATGATATATCCAACATTATTTTTTCAAAAGAAAAAAAATTGTGCATTATAACTCGTCTGGAAAAGAAAAAAATCCCCCACACCGTTCCCATAATAATGATAGGTGTGTAAAGCAGTGTCTTAAAGTGTGCCACATACCAAGTAAAAATAGTAGTGATTTAACAACTGCATAAATTTGAATGCCCTGTTTTTCTCTGGTCTCGAGGATGGCTCTCCCATTTAACAAATGCATAAACTTAATGTATATATGGCTAAAAAGCTACACTTACTGCTGTTTTTGGTTGGACTTTGAATGCCTTGTTTGTCTCTAGTCTTGAGGATGGCTCTCCCCTATCTCTTGGACATGTCTGCATGAAGAATCAAGGAGTAATGGACGGTTGAATAAACGTTTAACCCTATTTACATGCAGCCCGAGGGGAGGCTAAATGTTATTTTTGAAGATGATGTATGCCCTCCATTACACCAATACTGGACAAACTTGTAAAGCCAGATATTCCTGATGACTTTCCACTTACGGCATGCAGTACAGTCAAAGAGAAAGAACTTGTACAAATCTGCAAAGCGTAGATTCATGATGGGCAAAACAAAGTATTAAAAACATAAACAATTTATCTTTTTGCTGCAAATTGTTCTTAGTGTGCCACATATTTTCAGACACTACCAAGTAAAAATATAGTAGTGATTTTAACGAATGCATAAATTTAATATGATTTCGTTACGACACATAACACCACTCCGGCAGACGTCCACAGTTGAATATACTAGATTCCTCCCCAAATGTTCCAATACTCAGATATTGTTACCGGTACCTTGATCATTTGTTCAAAGTGCATCGGGTTGCTAGGATATAATTTTTTTATAAAATAAATCTACACTGTTTACCATGGCATATCTAATGATGCATTTCTGCCTGTCTCCTTGTAAAGAGGTGTCGTTGAATACCAAGGCTTATGGAGGAAGGGTGTAAGTACCAGCCTATTTCAAATAGTCATTCATGTGTCTGATCATAGACCGGTCTGATAGAAAGAAAGTGAACAAGAGTTAGAGATGATATGAAATACTTGACCGTATAGCTTTGATATTGCTCGTTTATTTTTAAACATACAAAAGATGTTGATAATGTGTTATGATCGACATTGCTATATGTTTGTGATATTTTATTCACCTACCACCAAAGATGGTGCCTCTGGCAATATGTTTCCAAGCGAGACTTGAAACTGATATGCAGAATAAGCAAATCATTCGTACAGATCATCAATAATTATATCTTCATTTAATGACAGGTAAGTCTGAAAGAATACTTTCTGTAAGAAAATCTTAATATATTGATGTGCAACATCATCTCAAATAAATGTTTTTTTTTTTTTCTGTTTGTTGTTGGGTTTTTTTCACCTAAAGTTAGTTTCACTAAAGTTATTGATATTGAAAATGTTTTGAGACCATGATAGGGACTTTTTATGCAAAGTACATGTGGAATACTTAGCATTCTTTGTATGCCTAATTGCTTGAGATTTGAGTAATAAGATAATAATCCCCTGTCAATGTTTGCGTATAGTTCACATCTTTAAATAGAGAGAGGTATAATTGTGTATTTGGTATCATTCAAGGCAATCAATTAGATATATGATAGTGAAAAAAATATATTGAAAATAACAAAACAATGTTCTTTTATAACCAGTTCTAAATATCACATTCAACTCACCCTTTTGAATGTGTATCGACTATTCATCCACAGGATCATTGTCCATAGGCATTTTTTTTCTCAAGTTTGTGGATACAAATATTTTTGGAAATTCTTAAAAAGAAATAAGAGCTCACGTAATTCTGTAAAATTACGCAGGGGTCATAACTCTGAAATTGCAGTTGGTGAGCAGATCAGGTTAACATGAGAAGGAGGGAGGGGGGTGACAAATCTGTGTCCCCCTCTCTTTTCCCACCCTTTTCTCATTGGCAGTCCATCCAAGAGGAATGAAGGAGAAAAGAGCCAAACGTCATACAGACAGAATACAGAACGAACAAAGAAGAGAAAAACATAGTTTGACGACCATATGTTTTTTTTTAATTAAAAAGCAATCTGTAAACCTTATGCATTCGTATTTGAATCGTACCCCAGGACCGACCTTTGGGTCATCCCTTGCATCCTGTTTTTATTTGTTTATTTGAAAAGTAATGTTGTTACACCGTTCATGCCCTTATGCTGGAAAGAAACTTAATCCTATATTAGGACCAGCAGGAAATCTTTAAGGCCAGACCAACCCAAAAAGGAAACAGTAGATAATGATGTTATGTGAAGAAAACAAAATCCGGACTGATGTGAGTTAGAATGTGAGAAATTAGATTTTGATGTACACAATCTAGTATTGGTTTCAACCCTGTTTGAGTAACATCCATGATCTGATAAACATTTTGTGCAATGCAATGTTATAAGAAAAGTTATTAAAATATGAATGATACTTAACAAACGTTCTTCATTTGAATACATTTCTATTACTTCTATGTTCATCTTTTTTTGAATACTTTACATGTTTAGGGAATATGTTATCACTCACCTTGTATTTATGCACTCACTAAATACGTAAGTATTCGCGGTCAAAATTGAAGATTTCTCAAAGTATATCATAAAAGAAGCATTTTCAGGAAAATACAAATCTTTGTTAACTCAAAGAAGTGTATGTAAAAGACTATCAGAGGGAGAGAGAGAGAGAGAGAGAGAAGAGGGACAGGGAAGAGAGATGCGTATTCGATTTACTTCGTATTTAGGCGTCATCGAAAGATGTGGGCATGCATGGATCTGACTGAGAATAAATAATCTGCAGTTGGCATGTTGTGGGATGGAAATTTTGAAGCCGATATGAACAGGCATATGGATAGCGAGAAAATTGAGAATAGCTTTATATGGAAGATCACAAAAACATGTGTAGTATGAAATATGTAGGATGAGCGAATTTTCCATAATAGAATAAACAGAAATGGGACTACATAACAGATTCGGCGTATCCTATACAGTGGCACGTGGGAGGTTCGGTATATAGGGGACATGTCTCCAAGATCAGATTCTCAATATTTATGGGGTCGTGGATGGGGACTGAATTAAAAAATTGACAGATAAGGCTTAGACCAGGTGAGGGCCGTGCCCCTTAGCCCCTTCTTCCCCTCTCCTCCCCTCGAATTCGCCACTCGCATTCTATTTTGATGCAATACAAGGTCTTGATTACGCCATAGTGGCATAGATAGATGCCAAATAATATGTCAGAAGCTAAATAATTATATAGAGGAAACACTGAATGCATAATAAATTGTCAAATGTTGCAATATGAATATACTGAATTGGATCAATGTTAATATGAAGCAAGCTATACACAAAGTCTCACTGCCAATTTCAGTTGCAACAACTGTGCGATTGACCCTTATTGATAATGTGATAAAGAACATTTTAGCAATGTTGCAAGAAGAACAAGAGCATCAAATTTAATAGCGTATAACATAATTTAAGAATGTTTGTGATTCGCAGATATCTTGTGATTAATTTAGAAATACTTGACTTATTTTAGAGTAAATATTATGATAAATATAATAATCTCTTCATTATATCTTAAAAAGGAGGATATTTTCTATGTTTTATCAGTATGCAGGAGGTTTTCAGGTTCGGTAATACGTGCAGAAAGTATCCTAGAAGAAATTTAAGACAGATTAGTTTCATCGTGTTTTTCGTTAATAAGGTGCTGTTATTGCGAAATGTTATACCTGCTGTTCATGTTTAAGAATAGCTGTTGATCACCAGTCCTCATTCATGTAGGTGGGTCTACAGAAGAGCGATACTACATTGAATACTTCCGATAAGATAAAGTTTTTAGAAAAAGGGTTCGTGCATGAGAGAGAGAGAGAGAGAGAGAGAGAGAAAGAGAGAGAGATGAGGGAAGGGGGAGGGAGAAAGAGAACACTAATTAAGTGCAAATTCTGTCAATTTACATATACATTTACACATAGCTCGCAGTCATACAAACTAATAAACCATGGGATCATAGTTCCATGATGTGTTGACTAGAATTCTCGTGCAGGAAACTATTTGCCGAAAGTCGAATGTATAAAAAGGGAAAAAGGGGGTAAATAAAGTAAGAAAGACGAGGGATTCTAAATAATGATTTTCGTTGGGTTACATCACTAGAAAGTGGGAGAGGCTGAAATTGCTTGTTCTTAAATTCAAAACATTGCAATTCATACTAATACCACTCCGGATAAAAACACAGTCACACCCACTAATTTTCCTTTCATAACAGTCAAAAAGGCATGTAATTGTTATTACCGTATTCATGTCAATAATCCTTGAGATACGTCTGTGATTGGTAGATCAACATCACTTCGCTATGGGTTTCGTCTCATGTCAGCCTCAAGTTCCACAGAATGAGAGAGAGAGAGAGAGAGAGAGAGATAGGAAACAAACACTATTTTCGTTCGTGGACATGAATAAACCCCTGAAGAAGAGGGGTACAGGCCAACACTTTGTAATCAGAGGCGCGTGGTACTATTTTAGTTTTTTCTTTGGGGGGGGGGGCTGGAAGGTTTGATTTTTCTTTTCTTTCTGCAACGCCATTGAACTCACGATTCCAATGAACTCATGATTATGAAGGAAAACTCTATACATGTATTAGATAACAAGGGGGTGATGTGAGGTCCAAGCTTCCCCTCCATAAAACGGGCTATTTCCACCTGTGTTCGAACACGAGTGCGAGACATTAAGTAAATTTTAAAACCTGTAGCTTCACATGCACATTCGGCGGACTTATTGAACTAAGAAAGGTGAATAACTATACGAAATGAGGTATAGAATTATGCTTGCATGCCTTTAACGTCATCTATGAGACAAAATATTACGGAAGTAGAATAGAGGTATAAAAGTAAATTTTAAATCAGTATATTTTTTTGTTAATGCTGTAACGTTTTTTTTTTAAATCCAGTATATGTCTAAGTAATTAAGAAGCCGAAATTCGGCTTCTTACTGGTATCTTTTTAGTTTAAACAAATGCATTTTCTGGAGGGTTCCTGTTTGATCCTATAATTTTTTTAATATACAGTGCGTCCCAGAAAAAAAAACGAAACCGAGAATTATTGATGTTTTTATCATAACTTAAACACAATTATAATTGACAAATGCATCTCACATAATGCATATTGCACGCATGAGTGATTAACATCAATTTGAAGAGAAGAAACCAAAACATCATTTGGCGGCCGGTATTTGAATTTCAAGGAGAAAATCACATTTTTAGAAAGTTGAGTTTCTGCCCTTTATTATGAAACCACAGTCAAGAAAAATGAGCAAGGAACGACAAAGTTCTGTTTGTTAAAAGTGGTGCTTGCATTTCCATAATTTTATCAAACGAATTAGTTTTCAGTGGCTGCTGCCGTAGCAACAAACAGAGTTGACATGCATGGCTGATTGTCAACGAAATGGAGTTAAGGCTGTTGTCAATTCTGCTTTTTTTCTACGGCAGGCAGCCAGTGAAAACGAAAATTGTAATTAAAAGCATTTTATGATCACGTGCTAATCGGCTAGGGGGGGGGGGGGGTTGAAATGCCAAGTATCTTGAAGAATAAAAAATGTTTCGCCGCAATTGATTTACCAACTTTTCTGACGAATGTTGGAAGAAGTGTTTGCGAAAGGCAGTTGGCGAATATAAGCGACTGTAAGCAAAATGTTAGTGACAGTTTTTGGGAAGATTAACAACTTTTTGCCAACCCTTTGCCACAATTTGTGAATGTTTGAGACCTTTTTCTAACTCCTAGTTCTCAATGGGTCGATTTTATATAGGAACCACATGGTCACGTGGTCGTTAGCATTGGCGAATCGAAAAGAACTTCTGCGACTCCGTCTTAACAACCGTTTGCAAAGGCTTGGGAATGTTTTGCAAACGCTTGCAACTGTTTGCGGAAAAATACATTCGTAAAGAAATTTTAAACATTTTAAAAATGTATTGGCGACAAGAAAAATTGTTTGCGACAATGAAAACTGTTTGTGAACTTCCTTGCAACCTTTTACAAACCTGACGGGCGAAACCCTAAATTCGGCTACGTTCGCAAGCATTCGCCGCTCGGTTAGATTCCCCATATATAGGCCCGGTCACACAGAGGGGACGCACGGGGAACGCACGACCAGCGCATTGGAAATTTGCAATTTTGGCCAGTGCGTTGTCGACAGCGAGCTGACACCAAATGCATAGCGTGTTGCTAGCGCGCTGAGCGCATACAGGGCGCATACAGTGCGCATAAAGACCGTACCCAGAGCGCACATGCTAACAACTTCCACGAATGCACAGCGTGTTGCTAGCGCACTGGACGAATGGTCCACGCATGCACTGCGTTCTACGACGCACGGCCAGCGCATTGGAAATCGGAAAAGGCCGTGTGCCTAACTTTTGGTCATGATTTGGGAAAAGCTAGCGAGCTCACACAAAATGCACAGCGTGTAGCTAGCGCGCTGTGCGTATACAGGGCGTGTGCTCCTCGTATGTCTGGCGCTGGTCTAGCGCGCTCAACGCACGTCTAGGCGTGCCTTTGGCGTGTACATTCATGCGTCGAGCTCCGCTCACACTTTTGAGCATGCTCAAAAAATCCCGACGCAGACAGCGAATGACGACGAATGCATAGCGCTAGTCCAGCGTGGGTCCAGCGCGCTCGACGAACGAGTAACAATGATGACGCACGCCTAGCGAACGACGAACGACAACGCACTGGCCCAAATTGCAAATTTCCAATGCGCTGGCCGTGCGTCCCCCATGCGTCCCCTCTGTGTGACCGGGCCTTATGCAAACGTGTTAGATTCCAGATCAATAGGCCATTTTCATAATGTAACCAAATTTATACTTAAGTGCTCGATACGAATTATTTCATTAACCTGCTGTATAATTGCATAAGTTTTTTTTAGTAGGGTAAACCATAATGTTTGTCCTATACCTATAGAAAAAACTGATTTCTGTCATTCAAATTCCGACTATTGATTTACATGAATTCGTAACAGAAGAATAGTATTGAGATACTTCACAAAGGCATATGCATACACTTGGTCACTTCAGGGAAATGGCATATTCACATTAACGGTCTCTCTTTCCATACTTTTCCGGGAAACTGTGTATAAAAAAAACGCCTAACATTTGCTAGTTGATAATTCAATGATTTTCTTGATGCCCTTTATTCTCGCCTCTTTAATAAAAGCAAAGTCGGGTTCAATTTTACATAAGAGACCGGTTTACTATATACATAAGCAAATATATGGATGTTTCTTTCCTCGGGACCTTGTGACAAGTTTTTCTATTAACATGTCATTAATGAATGAACTACAATACTTGGAGTCCAATCTGCATACTTTGCTTGTTGCTATGTCGGACAAGCCTCGGACAAGCTTTCAGGTTGTCTAGGACAATATTTAGGAAGTTTGATGAATCGTTTAATACTGTATAACATTCTCAGTATGCATGGTTTTGTAAACGTCATTTCTTTTGTTTTACTTCTCTTCTCTTCTCTATTTTATCCCCCTTACTCCCTCGTTCTCTCTCGTTCTCTCTCGTTCTCTCTCTCTCTCTCTCTCTTTCTATCTCTCTTTCTATCTCTATCAATATATCTTTCTTTTTTTTTTGTTCTCTCTATCTCTCTTTCTCTAACACTTTTTTTCAATAAAATAATCTTAGACGTATACAACTAAAAGTATTATGTCGGGGACTAATGAGTGTCATCCTAGGCTGTATGGTAACAAGACCAACTGAGAAAGCATGTTAATGCCCTTAATTCTCTGCTGTCTAGTATCTCGAGTGGCATATTAGAGTCTTGTTTCTATTGAATCTGTCATCTACATGTCTAATTATCGAGATAATATCTGCGGTGTAGCATCTTTGGATTGACGCAGCGCACTTTTCCCTGATTTACTCTCGTTGCCATGACAACTTCCCCCAGGAGGACACCATCATTATCTCTGTAGGATATACCACTTTTCTATGCCCACAAGGTCTTTACAAATCGCTGGGATGGTTGTTATTCTTTCCTATTGCCTCTAACCTTTGAATTGTAAAAAGCAATGCTTATGAAAGATTTTGTTTGGTTTGAATAGAAACACTTGATTTTGTCAAAGAGTATAATAGGTGTGGCGAGCCCCATCATGTTGTGGGCTCTCCGATCGACCAGTGAATATAAATGTGTAATTTTTTTTTAAATTCACTCAAGAACATTTCAAACTACTAAACTAGCCATATTTGATTGACAACAAAACCTTAACATCTCCTCCGGGTACATGCCGGTTCAATATTTCCACTTGATTTTGTGACATTTAATTCAATCAAATAAATTTAATGATATAACGTGAATAGGAGTATGAAGAAGCGGGGATTAGTCAATATGAAAACAGACTGAAAAGTTAAATCTGAAATATAAAACAACATCGAAAGTAATATCGCTAGTGATATTCGTTTGTCTCGCAATGTGGTCACTAGCGATATTATTTTCGATACTACATCCGCAATGAGTAATATATTTAGCATAAAACAACATGTTGCAAAAAAAAAATGAATTCAGCATATTTTCTTAATTCTTTTAATTTTCTTTCCTCCCCCTATTTTATTTTACATTTCCATGATCTTCTACAATTTACCCAAACGCTGTTATAACTCCGCATTTTAAAAGTTCACTGAACATTATAGTCTTTTGATTTTATTCATAACATTCATTTAGTTTTTTAATGTTGTCTATTTTTTCTAGTATATCATTTACAGGAGATTTTTATGATATCTTCTAACGAGTTATTGATCGTTTTTATTCAGTCATACTTTGTTTTCACAATGTACATGAAAATCTAATTAAATTACGATAAAGATGTGACACAAAAACCCAGGTCCTCTGTGTGGTTATGATCATTACTGCTTAACCACACATAAAGACAGGGTGTGATGAAAGAAATAAGATTTTACGAACGTAACATAAGAGCTCAAAAAAGACAAAAAAAACAAATTAACTACTCCATTTCTCCTACTTATAACCGATAATATCATACCATTAAACGATATCATACCCAAACTTTTATTTATCAAATCATTACAGAATCAATATCACGATTCCAAATAAGTTTTTGTTTACATACATAGTATAATAGCAATATTGGAAGGGGAAAAATATATAATTATATTGAAGTGTGAAGATCGAAGAAAGATAATATATATATTATTGGCATCCAGAAATCAAACTTTTCTCTTTGTTATATATGAAGAGGTAAAGAAAGGACTTATTTATCCGATATTATAGGAATATCCTGTAGTTAAAACCAAATAGGAAAAACTGTTATATCCCTTTCTTTAAAGATAATGCTCTCCTGAATATTCAGTATATTTCTGCATTAGTGAAGTGTATTTTATGTATTCGTAGCAGGCGTATGAGAAATGTGAGGTATTCTAGTCTACATCATCAGATCATTAAATCTTGATGGATGCTCAACGGTTATTCAAATTATACGAATGAGAATACTTAATTTGTGTAATTTGTACAGTGACCCTCTTCTCTCTTCCTCTCCCCCTCTCTCTCTTTCTCTCTTTCACTCTATCTCTCTTTCTCTCTCTATCTGTCTCTCTCCCTCTCTCTTTCCCTCTCTCTGTCTGTCTGTCTCTGTCTGTCTGTCTGTCTGTCTCTCTCTCTCTCTCCTTTTCTAAACTGATGCAGAGTTGTAATCGGAAAATGTTATTTAGTCTTTAACGGCTTGCATAATAGTATTGGTTGCAAAACGTTGGTTTCTGTTAGTTCTGGCATTAAATTTTGATGTGGAGATTTATATTTAAGTTAATTCCTGGGGAAGCATACTCACGCAATTCACCGCCTTTTGGTTCTGTTCTCATTGCAGCTCCCACCCTCCTCCTCCTCTTATTTCAATTGTGTAGATAACTAGATACACCCACATATCGCCCACATGTACAATATCACCTGTAGGAGTGAAATGACATGTTCCGATCTTTCGGTGCGATCAAACATCAACGAAACTTGCCTAAATTTGGTTTAATTCCCACATCTGTAGAATAAAAAAACAATTGGAGTTCACGGTGCAAGACTAGCTGGAGTTAATGGATTGAGTTCATTATCCGTTGATATGCACTGTTGCAAATGCTCTTCCCCTCTCCCACTCTCTCGGTTCTCTCTCTCTCTCTCTCTCT
>BEXV01000171.1:340491-350859 GCA_003118195.1 Hemicentrotus pulcherrimus | reverse complement strand
ATATATATATATATATATCATGAACCAAATTTCATTAAAATAGACGTGTTAATACATTTATTCCGGCTAGACTTTCAACAAAAAAAATATGTCGAGCTCTTGAAATTGAAATTGAAATTTTGAAAACCGACGTTCTAAATGCATTTGTTACTTGTACAATATACAAACTCATTACTTTAATGCAAGCGCTTATAAGTGTGCATTATTGCCCCACAAAAAAAAGCCACAGAGAGGGAGAGAGAGAGAGAAGGAACAGTCAACCAGAGACAGAGACACACACGAACACAGTGAGGGAGAGTGAGACAGAGAGCGAGAGAGAGAGAAAGAGAGGGGTGGAGATAAACAGGCACACACAGACAGAAATTAGACTAGTGTAATTGAATTCACAGCACGCTGAAATTTCTGAAATTTTCCTATGTAGTGGAAACCTAAGGAGCATTATTATTCAAGGCATACTGACATTTCAAATGGAAATTTCCTTTGTAGTAGAAACATTAGGAAGACGCGTTGCCAAGGCAAATTAGAGACAAATTTATTTAGAGTTGTACTCCAGATACTTAATTTAATCTGCAACATCCGTAATATGGTACACATCATTTTAACAGCAATAATTTTACACACCAAACTGTATTAAAGTTAAATGAGAAAGAATAAACGAGTAAGTCTCAATCTTACTTATTTCATTTGATTTCAGGTAGTGGTGAGCGGCCCACACATTTTGCTTTTATTTTCATTTTTTTTAATCCAAATCCCATTTCAGACACCATTATTGACTGCCAGAAAATGAAGCTCTAAAATATTGAATGACTATAAGAATAATTTCGCTCACTACTGCACGATTTGATATCATTTGCAACGCCAGAAGGAGTTTCAATTACTTTTTCTAAAAGTCACAGAGCTTAATGACCCTATTAACAATTTCGTTAATGCCAAATCTTTCATGCGAGTCTTCATTTCTCTGGGTAGCCAAAGAAAGTCATTAGAGCCTTCAAATCATCGCGTTCACTTGCATTTTTCTTTCATCACTTTTCCTGTCCACGTATAGGATATGACATAATCCGAAAGTACCGAAATGCTGAATATCATGCGTATCGAACTAAAGCGAGATGAACCAACTTGTTTGATTACAAGTCATATATTGTGTCTGTAAATATCACTTTTGTTTGTACAAAAAAAAATTGTACATCAGCGACAATACAAACTGGTCTTGTCGGTTTACACACTTCCGACACGAAACTCTGTATTCTGGGCATTCTAGATCATGTTTCATAGGCGAATTTGTGTTAGTCGGACAGTATTCTTTATGCTTTCCTGTCGGCCCTTTTTGTCGCAAAATAACACTATTACCTTTACTACAGTTGCCATTTGGAAAATCAAGGCACGTTTTTACAACTCAACTTCAATTTATAATGATCCAACGCCGTAAAGCCTGATATTACCTAAACTGAGGTGGTTAATTTTAATGAGATGAGGAATCTATGGTAATAAATGCTTTTTCAAAAGTAATTATCGCTCATTAAATCTCCCCACTATATAAGCGCGCGTTGATGATTTACTTGTTGAATGTTCACTCAAGCCATTTTGTCATTCACTTTGCTGTCTGGGAAAAACATATTCTCAATTCTCTTTTGTTAGAATTACGTCTAATCTGTTTCAACGGTATCCAAAAAAAGACCTAAGACTTAAACCTAAGCAATCAATCTAAGGGGAATTTCAATACCTACATGCTTTTAAGAAATCATGTTCGGATAACATAATATGTAATTATACAGTAGGTCGACGGTTGCACCATGTGAAAGAGAGAGGAGAGAATTGGGAAGTCCTAAAAAAAAAACTGTCGTTAATCTATCTTTCTTGAGTGTGTGTGTAGTCCTGTTGTTGTTTTGTTTTATATGCGGTTTTTTTTTTTCTCATTCAGAAGTGAATATTTACGCCTGAAAAGGACCGTTGGTAGTCTTGAAAAATACTGTTGGTAATCTTTCTTGAGCTTATAGTTCTAAGGAGAACTATAGCGCCGGTTGGAGATGATGGGTAGTAGGAGTGGCTCGATGTTTCGAACAGGTTGGCTATCCGTCGTCAGGAGTGTGTCATTTATCATGTCATTGTTTTAAATTGCCTTATAGGTTGATGTTTCGAAAGTCTTTGACATTGTATGTTTGTTAAGTTCTCTTTATTGATAATCTCTTAGCAACATGAAATCATCAAGGTATGAGCGTGCATTTTGCCTTCCTTTTATAGAATAATATTGATCAACATTTTTGTTTCTATGTTGAGCCTTTGATGTATAACGATCGGGAATTCGCGTTTCATGCTGTGCTTTGATTTCAACCAAATTCCACCTCGATTACTGCATGTGGTCAGAGCCGCTAGACTGGTTTAATTTGTGGTGTACCTTTTCGTTCCTGGCATTAACTAAATCTGGTTGCTAAATTTGTATTTCCAGCTGTGAGGCACTTTTCTTCACCGTATATATAAATGCATGCAGACGAGGAGGTCTCTCTTTCTCTCTCCCCCCCCCATATAGTAAGGTAGAATACAGAACCTTTGAATGTATAACTCAGAGGGAAATCTAACCTTGATAATAAACTACCCTTGATGAAAGCAGAAAAAATGACAAGTAATTAATCTTATCGAAATTTTAAAGGAAATTGGACGAATCATAAGAAAGATTTGAATTTTTTTAAAAGCTATGATGACTATAGGTATGGGCTCTTCAAATTGGCAGAATTGGTTCTGCGATGTAGTGGCACACCACTTTCCCATTTTTTCCAACACATAAATGACTTCTCCAAAAATATATGACCCAGGATGGTCTTTTTTGTTTAGAGAGAACCTGTATTAAAGGCATCGTTAAACAATGTTAAATCTGAGATCACTGGCCCTACGTGTTATCAATGGATGTGATATGGCGTAATATTTAAGCCCTAAACTAATTGCGGTTCAAAATGATCATGAAGTGCCTCATAAAAATATAACATCTTTTAGTGGCCGGTTTTACCATACTCATTTTGCCCAGTAGACTGTAGTGTTATAAAATCCGTTAGGAAAACGAATTTTTAAATTTCCATTTCCAATCATAAATATCTTGATAATCAGACAGGCGATCTGCTTGTAAAAGTCATGGGGTTCCTGACAGACCTAAAGGTTTATAACTATGATTGCAGCATGAGTTAAATCCAGGATTTTGTTTCAGAATCTGGGACAAAGTTACCCATTCCCTTTAATATGCTATCCATAATATATTTTGAGTAGTGTCCTATAAGTGAGAAGGCGATTAGGAGAAAAACATGATTGAATGATGTTTTTGTACACGACAAACATGAGAGTTATCTGCGACTACGTCACAATCCACCGACTAATCTGCCAATTTGAGATTTGTATCGAACTAGTGATTTCATATTTCAAACATTCATATTTTTCTTATAATTCGTCCAATTTATTTAAAACTTTCTCCATTCTGTTTATTTTATTTTTCTGCTTTCATCCAACAAGGAATGGATTGCCCTTTTTAAAGCTGTATCTGTATACATATATTTCCCACGTCTATGTTATGGTTCAGTGAATCAATCAATGGTCTTGAAGTCGAGAGGTTCCGGGTTCGAAGCCGAGACGATTCGTTGTGCCCTTCGTTCATGCATTTAAGACCGCGCCCCCTGCTTGTTAATTTACAAACACAAAGGTCTACTTGCTTTCTCAGTCGCAGGTATAGTAATCACCAACATTAATCTAGAAATAGAAATTTGCTGACGAAAACAACAGCTGCCACGCATTAAGATCAATAAATATGGTGTGATCTGCATATACAGCTTTCCTTTTTCTCAGTCTACAGCAGACATTTTGTTTATAACTTATTTGAGAGCAGTATATGTAATGTAATTCCCACGAAAAACAGATCGAAACTACTACCCGTATTGATTATAAACTATTCACCATTTTTCTCTTGCTTTGCTTTCGCGATACACTTTCTCCAAAACGTAACGACGTGAAATTTTAGAATGAACTACTAGAGAGGGAATGTGATACTTAATTGAAAAATTGGATGTAATTTAATCAACGTTTAGGAAGGAAAACAAATATTTTCCTCGAAGGTTTTACCAATTATCAATCTTATATTTCCTGAAATTTCGATTTACCCTTCCTACATGTATGTACTATCTTATAGAAGTGCGGAAGTCCATTAGTGCATGGATGGAGCACCGGTGATTTATTTCGGGTTATTTAGCACTGATTAGCCTGATATGGATCTAGAATGATTAACGATGCTTTCAAATCATAGAAGATGAAGAGCATCTTAGTTCGAATGGAATTCTTAGATGGAGGGTTCACCAGTTTCAGAAAATTCAATCGACTTTTCCTCATTTTCATTAGACTAATTCTTATGAGCCATTTTAGTCATAAAGGCAACATAATCCTGAGGTTAGGCCTATAGATATTTTTCTCTGCCTCTCTTCCCACGAGCCCCGCCCTCGGGTTTGATCTTAATGGCTTCAATACCCCCTCCTCTGTGTCACTTCCATTTCGTCTCATCCTCCTTTTCTTATCTTCCTCTTGCATTCCTATCGTCTTTATTCGGCACGCCATTATGTTGTAGTTCTATAACTTACCATACCTTTCTTTTCAATCTTTTGAGTTGCTCTTTTTAGCCCCTTTTCTATACTTTTCACTTTGTAGTATGACAAACATTGGCTTTTTTCCCTCATCCACATTTTTCCTCTTAAATTTCCATCTCTAGTTCTTTCCGGATCAAAGCCATCACGAGTATCTAAATCATACCTGATTATCATATTGCAAGTCATAATTATTTGAACTCGAGGAATAATGCATACTATACTAGTATATTTTCTTGTGTCGTCATCAAAGTCGCCACAAAAGTACTCGTGACTCTAGAAGCCTTTAGATTAAACTTGCTATCTACAATAATTTGTACTTTCATTACCGTAGATCCTTTCGAAAATTCTTTGTAATTAACCTCTCAAAAGTAACGTTTGCTATGACAACCTAATGCCAAATTGACACCCTGCCTTTGTGAATTCATTAAGAACATTTTGCCACTCGTATGCCAAAATATGGTGTCGCAGTATTTTAGTACGTGTACGCGTTGATCGTTGAGTTTAATTCCTGTTCTCTCTTCATGGCACTCTCAAACGTTTGATTCTTGCCAGCCTTTCCTTCCGCTCTCCCGTTTCCATCTTGGTTTATCATCATCTCCCTTGGGGTGGCGCCACGGACCTTCATGGTCCTCTTTTCCCTTTTAACTAATCAAACAATGAATGAGGGAGACCAATCCGTGCGGGCAGGCCATTAAGCCGGCCACCATGTTAATGATCTTGTGCATGGTCCCAGGGAGATCAACATCGCTCATACGTTTGCTTACAGCGATCCTTGACATGCTGTTTGTATAATCATGCGAAAGGGCAGCTATCCTTGTAATGCTTCCGTATATAATAAAATGTAAACGACTTCCTTTTAGCACTCTGCTTCGCATCTTAAATGTGATAATGTCAGTTTTTGTGCTGCCATTACTCGAAGAGCGTCCTAAAAAAAAAGTAGCTAACAAAATCAAATGTGTAATCGCTTTTTTTCTTCACTGGATGCGTTCTTACAGTCGAATGCTCAGTATATTGCTCTTCGATAATGCACTCATCTATATCATCCTCCTTTTAAATCGTATCTTTATCACAACGATACTCCTTTTTCAATATCAGACGTGACTGTCAAGATGTCAAGACAGGGAAAAATGTAATCTGTCAAATTGAAAATACAGACTTTTCCGCTTAAAAATTGTAAAACAAAAAGATGTATAAAAAAGATGGTAAGGTCTCCACTTTCCACAACGAAAGATCGATATTTAAGATACCACGAGATTTCGGATCTTCAAAATGACATGTTCTCTTCTCCATCCAAATGTGTGCCGTATCGATTTTCCCTCTAAAAATTATTGATATTAAACTTTTTGTGGTTCTTGTTGAGGATATATTAACATGGAAACGATAATTTGTCATAGTGTAAAAATGTTATTAACCAGGTTGCTGCTCAGTGACAAATTTTCAATTCGCTTCCACCATTCACTAAATTTTTTTAAAGGACATTCCTTTGTTTTCTGAGGATAAGTATATAGATTCTCGATGCAGTAGCATCGATAAATAGTCATTTAAATTCGACAAATAATCAATCGGGAGCGCCAGGAGTGTTAAACCTAACATATAATTATGAGGACTATACAAGAACTCACTAATATTATTTCTAATTCAAATTTATTTTGAAAATACACTCCTTCTTTCACAAATGAAATGCAATGAACTCATAGTAAATATTCGCGTCACAATGTAGAGCCTTTAGTCCTATAGCAAATCCCGAGCAAATTATGCATGAATTTAGAGAAATAAATAGGGTAAAATTACGGATTATTCATGTACATTTAGTTGGAGAATATCCTCTTATAAAAGAAATGTTTACAATGTACGCCATATAATTATAACATATAAGTCAATATGTTTGCAGCAATTCAAATCTGTAATTGCAGACATTATGTTTTTTTTTAATTAAATAGAACGCAGCCTATTGTTAGACGGCTGTTATTCAAAGCTCCCATTTAAAAAAATTGTCCTATTGTTATTCATTACTTTTCAATACATCCAAAAGCACTGTTATGAGGCTATGTTATAAGATATTTAGAAATTCAATTTTCAAGGCCCATGTATTAATAGCTTTAAATGAATGTTAAACGTGTAACCCTGTTAATAATCACTAACTTTAATTATCAACAAACAAAAGTTGTTTGATATTCATAGTTCAACCTACATATAAATGCTTGATTGATATTACGTGTCACTCTCCATTGTAAGCAATAGCTATCTTTTCGTTAAGCTAATTGTTAAAATTAGCATTTAAATGACTGTTCATAAATCATGTTGATCGAAGAGCTGATAAGATGAAGGCAGAGTTAAGCTATCATGTGCCTGTTAGTTTTTAATATTGAGTATTATATTCGTGTCGCTTTGCATGCTTGGTCTGAAAAGTATAAGGACAGAAAAGAACAGGAAACAAATTACATATCTGATATTACTAAGAGAAAGCTCGTCTAATTTAGGTACAGAATTCATGGCATAAACTCTTCATATTTAGATTAATTCGGCGATCGAAAAGAGCAGGTTTTAAGCTTGTATTACTATCCCTGTTTTAATGAAAATATAGATTGGTTTGACAAACTTGTTAAAAGAATTATCCAAATCCTATTAGCATTTGCACATTCTATAGACATCCCATATATATCTTTTGAATGCACAACCAATTAAATATAATGATCCAAGTAAGCATTACTCGTTTGAAGCAAGACTAAGAGTACACACGCACTTTTGTTCGAATTGTTATTCTCTTGCCATCATCATCATTATTCCTAGTATCTCTAATTTGGCTCTGTCAAGGTTATTGACTACATTGTAATATTGATTTCTGACCCCCTAGCACCATATGCTTCTACCCGACCGCGCTTTACTTCACGGATCTGGCAAGCCAAGCAGAAAGGCTTTCAATGGAATCAATTTTCTAATCCTTTAAATCTATTTTAACTCTCTCATCACAACCTACTGCTTGTATTTCCTCTCTCTCTCTCTCACCCTCTCTCTCTCTCTATCCCTCTCTTCCTCTCACTTCCCTCTCTCTTCCCCTCCCTCTCCCTCCCTCTCCCTCTCTCTGCCCTTCTCGTTTTATTCTTCCTCTTTCTCCTTTTATCTCTTTCTTTCTTAATGTTATCCCATTCCCTCTCTATTCTCCATCCTCTTCAATTCCTAGTCATTCACTGTCTTCTTGATTTGGCCCTTTACGTTTGTCACTTTTTATGTTACATTCCACTAAATCTTGTTTCCCTTCCATACCCTATTTCCGTTATATAGCTAGCTTAGTATGAAGACCGTAGACTTTTTTTTCTTCATAATCTTCTCCCGGGTGACATGGAAATAGGGAAATCACAAGGGATGTGATAAGAACTCTCATTATCTCCTTCAGTTACCCACACGCACACAATAACCCACACACACACATACACACACACATACAATTTATACATACACACACACTCTCTCTCTCTCTCATTCCCTTCATCCTCCCTCTTTCTTTTTTTTTTGTATTTATTCATCCTTTTCATCTTCTTGTCTTCCTTTGATCCATTCTGTCTATCGAATCTCGAATTGTTATGTACTCTCTCATTCGATCCATCATCTCTCTCTCTCTCTCTCTCTCTCTCTCTCTCCCTCCCTCTCCCTCTCTTCCCCTCTCTCTTTCCCTCCCTCTCTCCCCGTCCTGCATTATTACTTTGTTCATTTCACTCCCATCTCTCTGTCTTTCCTACCCTAGCGCCTTTTTTTTTACCCTCTTTCCATATTCATTGGCACTCTCTAAATCTACTTAATAACTCGTATTCTCATAGGCATGGAAACCAAGCAAGGGTAACGGCCATTTGATGGGTATTCAGAAGTGGGCCTTTCGGGATAAGAATTGCGCCTTTTTCCAAACTGAGAAAATTATGTTCACTTCCTGAACTCTTGTGTCCATTAAAAGAGAAAATGGTAGCCTCCTTTTCATAGAGCATTATGAGCATTCGTCTACTCTATAAAGAGTGAAAGCTTAACGTTTTATACAGTTAGTAGTTGTGTATCACGATTGACTATACAATTTTTCTTAATTGTATTCTACTTTCCCCAAGTGAGAAAGATGATATTCTATACCCTTTTAAAAAAAGATGACGGGTGCATATGATGTAACAATGCATGATGTATGGAGAGAAGGAAAAAGAAAAAACCTTTTATCGCCATTTCAGTATAAATGTGAACATTATGAACTAATTATCTAATCATCCTTCCGACCAAGAAAAACCACTATTTTCTCTGGTGTAAGTGCTTTGCCTTCTTCAAAAAAAAAAACAATTTGTGTCATATATTTGATCCCCAGCCTGTGCTATTAAAACGGCAGGATGGAGTCTGTGTGTTTTTAGAGCATAGTTAATTTTCATCTCAGGTAGTCGTAGTCTACGTGAGATGTAGACTTGGTATCCGATAAAAGCTTGAGAACTGATGATGTTTTTATTTTTTTGTCACGATTAAAAGTATTTTCCTCGTTTTAAACTCACATCGTCGCTGTCTTTAAGAACGTATAACATGAGGGAGGAAATCAATGAGTCGTATAACTCCCGCGCCTCATTAGCAATGGGCTTATTTTGTTATTTGTGTATTTGTGTATGTTAGTGTGAACAATATGAATTCGTTTCATGCTTTTTAATCAGCCTTTTCTTCTGAGAAATCTATTATCATCATGTATCCTAGGTCAGAAGTTTGGCTTCTTTAAAGATGAAAAAGTAATGTTCCCTTACTGATTTCTTCTGATCCCTAACTTTCGTCTACTTGAGATGTAGACTTATTATACAGTAAAATTTCGAACAATGAACTTTCATTTGCCCAAAGAATTGACTGAATCCGTCTTTCTTCTACATTGATAGTACCACCATCTTGTTTTGAGATATGTATATATATATATTTTTTAATCGGTGTATAGTTGCAGATCCATTATTAGCCCCTGCAATAAAATAATGGGGTCGATTCGATAAAAGGGATAATGCTGTTTTGATAATTTTATTTAAAATGTTATCATTGTAAATCTATTTCATGTTTCTTCTTACTAGAATAGAAAAACATTGTAGCTCCCTTCCAGATCTTTTGTGTCAATAGTTAAGGAAGCAGGTTATAGTCTGCGTATTTTAAGAATTTTAGACAGGTAATTTTAACAGGAAAATGAGAGATTGAACAGCCTTTTCTTTTCACCATTACATTTGGAGTGTTGATAGTATGGCTTCATTGAAAGTTTCAACAGTCACATTTTCACCTGAGAAAACTAGTGTATTGAGCTTTAACTTTAATCGTGACTAGATCATTTCTGTCTGGTTTCCGACGCGCAACGCGATCTATTCTTTTCTTTGCATTTACATGCTTACATCCTTGAAAGTCTACCTCACACGTTTGAACTTCAAATGTTGTCACTATAGTTGGCATCTATCGATTTGTTTGTTGTCATCATTGAGGGTCACGGATAACGTGTTGCAGCAAGTTCCGATGTTTAATCGATATCATCTAGAAGACAGGGACATGTCTGGAGATCAAAATCGATTCTCCTCAGATCTACACCTGCTCCTACAAGAGGATGTCCATGATACATCTTGTATTCCCCCTTGTTTGTGTCCTGTTGTTAACTAACCAAAAGATGTGTTTTTAAACTACAGGGTGGTGCCGATGCACCCCTCCTCATCGTTTGAAGAAAAAACAATAAAGTGATTATAATGATTATACGGCACACAGTGCTAATCTATCTATATATATATAT
>BEXV01000171.1:327568-339910 GCA_003118195.1 Hemicentrotus pulcherrimus | reverse complement strand
AAAAAAACCCAAATTCCCCCCCCCCCCCCCCCCACACACACACACTTGGTGGTGGTGGTAGTGATTGCTGTTCTGCTTGTTATGCTTTTGTTTAAAGGGCATCCTAACGTTCTGACATAGTCACAGAAGTGTGTGATTCCAAACGAATAGAAGTCAAAATAGTCAATCATGAATACACTTATTGTCACTCATTAAGAGTAATTAGCACATCCTCATAACATTCTCATCCGGCATGCCTGGGTGAATTCGGTATTGTTATCATAATATTTATCTTTTGTTTCTTATACATCAGAACAGCACACAAAATTATGAATATTTTATTTGATAGATACATCTTTATTTCATTTTGATGATGCTCCCGGAAGTATGATTAATTTGGCGGCTAGAAAGATTGATGTTGACATTTTCTAATGTCAATCCTTAAGGAATCTATGTGAAATTTTTAGAAACTAGGGACCAATTTTCCCCTATGTCGTTTTAATCATGTATAAACCATGCATTTCTGTAAAATGGTCAAAGTTTTGTTTTAGAGTGCAAATAGGTGCAATGAGTACTTTATTCTTCATCTTTCTTAAAAACCCAAAACTCTGGTCGACCGTAATTATATCTAAAATGTAACGTGACCAGTAAGCACTCAATATCTCATTAGGGGAAATTTGTTTCGAAGTAAACAGGATGTAAAGAATCGACCGTAATCCCATTTGCTTCCATCTTATTCGACTTATCAGAAATCTTTTGATGCTTGACTTTGTTTCAAATGAGCACAATTAGAGGCCTCTAATTAATTAAATGACATTGAAGGGTTTTTTTCAAACGTGACCTGATATTTTCACCCGCAGGTTATATTGCGAACGCTGATAAGTTTCAGTTGTCAATTCGAAAGAAGAAAAAAGACATCCATTCGTTGTCCATGTCATGTTAAAAGGAAACGAAAGCCTCGAGGGAGTAGAGAAGATAAAACACGTAAGATGAGGAAAAATAAACGTAATAATGACGGAAATGGGATGAACTTTGGAATCAAAACAAGTGTGTATGACTATGAATGCTGTTACTCTGGTATCTGATATTCGGAGGAGGTCATTAGGATGATCAATAACGCTCCCTGTAGTAAGTGTGAGTCTGCGACCTTATTTCCGTCTTTCATGTGAAGTCCTTGAGTTAGTGCGATCAGAAAATGGAGTTGAAATAGCAAGTATGAACTTATTTTGTAGGAACACTTTAATTTTGATGGTTAAGAGAGAAAGATTTTTCAAATGTTCTTCCAGCCATTATTCGCCTCAAGAAATTTGCCGATGTTAAATATTTATGTAATCGTTTTTTTTTTCCTTGTATAGTGACAAACAAAACGGGATTTAAAGTTTACATTCTATCGACATTTTATCAACAAAAGAAATTTGTGCAAGTGTATGAATGACACTTTTATCATCGTCTTTATCATCCCTACTGCACATATAAACCAAAGCACACGCACACACACACACGCACAAACACACACACATTACGTCGATTGACATAATTCTGTCTCACTCTCTGTCTCTCTCTCTCTCACTCTCTCTCTCTCTCTCTCTCTCTCGTATAGATATTCCCTGCGCTCAGTACTTCTTCCATTGACATACAGTATGATGTTAGAATTGGCGCCAAGCACACCTACAATGTTTTATTTCAAACAATACATGTGGCTGCAGGATGGAAATTGATATCGGGTGCCAATCGCCGTAGGGGATTTAGAGTATCAGAATTCCAATTTCCTGGCATAATCAATGCAATCCATCATAATTAACACGAACGAAATATTCTTTCCCGTTCACGTTTTCAATTCTTATTTTCTATCAATAACTGAATAAGATGGACCTGTTTTTTTTTTTGAGCAGGTTGAAATTCAATGTAGTTTGTGCTTGTCTTCATTTATCGACTGGTTAAAAGAAATTGGTTCTTTAAATAACATCTACCGACCAATACAACGGAATTAATGTGTAATTCATTGGCTTTCATAATTGTTTAATTATAGCATGTTGTCTCTGAAGAAGGCCGCTATATATATCAACCATAACAAAGGCGTTTAATAGGGGAAATGTCAAGAAAAACAAAAGGACAACGATTGCAAAGAGTTGCAACAAATAAATTCAATTGCAATTTTATACCCTATTTTATTCTCCAAAAAATCATGTTCGCATGTAGTAATACCTCCTTACAGTGTTCGCCCATTTCAAAATATGATGGGAGTTTTCGTAATGATATTTCACCTGTTTTAAGGTTTACCAGTGCAATAGTACAGTCTAATGACGAAAACATTAGGACACTCACTGTCATTCGTTTCTCTCTGCTCCCATCTGTCATCTCTCTCTAATCCATAATTCCTTCATCGTTCTTTCTGATTTTCTTCTAGTTGAGCATGCTTGAAATCCAGAACATTGAACCTTCCCTGACTGTAACCATATTCGTCAAGGCTTAATGTGTATTTGGCCTAATGGACGGGAGCTATTTGGCGAGGATTTATTCAATCTGAAAAAAAGACAGAAGCTTGTACCCAATAAGTGCATTTGATCGAGGAGTCTTGTTTCATGTAAAGAAATAATACTGAAAATATTCTCATGTACCTGTCATTATTCACGTTTTCATTATTAATTCACATTTTGTTCTTTGGTATAAAATGATTGAACTATATTCGTACGGTGATTTGAGTGTGGGTGTGTATATAACATGGGATATTTGTGAGTGGGTAGCTGTTGTATTGTGTCTTCTCTTTTCTTTAAAATGCATGGGCGTATACTACAGAAACCCTTATGAGGCTATCAAAGAAGGGAAATTTGTAGTTAGGGAAAGCATGGTCTACCTTGATATTTTACCTTCACGAGAAATTTAACTATTTCCTAATGAGATCGTGTGGTGTGTGTTTTTTATGAAAAAGAATTTGAAGCTGATGTTTTATTTATTCATTTTCAAAGATTTTATATTGACTGATAACTACCTGTAATTTAATGATCGCCTTTTTAATCTAAAATTGAAAATGTTAATATCTTCTTTTTTTTTCCCCTCCTATCTTTTGGTCCATTACAGCCCTTGTTCATCACGAAGACGAGTTGATATGCCGCAACAGCCGCATCTAGCAATGAAAGAGCAGCATTTCCCGTCAATGTGAAGTGCGTATAATAACAAGTGACGATCGACGTTGCAGGGTAACATGATACCTGACCGATTCTATAAAAGCCTTCTTATCCCCGAGAAGTTAACAAGGACCTAATGCCCTTCAACTAAATTGGCAGGGTACGGCTGCTATAAAGAGCAGAGAGTATAAAGCCAGAAGCAGAAAAAACAGAGACGGAAAAAAAAAGAGAACGCGCTGACAGTTAGGCACACTATCACCTCATGTTTTTTAAACACGCTATCTCTGAAGTCAACGTAAGATCAGTATATGTTTGAAAAAGGGAATAGAGCAAATGTCGTGATTTCAGCTTAATGACGTATCTAGCAAATTTTACATCTTTTTCCGAGAGGGTATTCATCTCGAATATGTCGACTACTGATCTATATCCTCCCCATGACTGTGGAGAGGAAAATATTCGCAACATATCAGACATCGTGATTGCCATGTTAGACATTCTTTTGTGTCTTCTAGCAGTCGTATGTAACGGTACAGTGGTATTTATATTGTACAAGAAACCCAAGTTACGGAGTAAATCAAACAGTCACCTTATGAATTTAGTCATCGGAGATTTTATTTATTGCCTAACTCTTCCATTAACAGTAGCGAGTTGTCTAACTGGTGGTTGGACATACGGATTCGTAATATGTCAGATTCATGGATTCTTCATACTGTGGGCTGTAATCGGCATCGAATTCATATTTCCTATCTTAGCGATATACAGGCTCATCGTTATGTCGCGATCACAGAATCGATTTGCAGAGTTTTACAAATCACAGACACTTTTCTTGTATGTGGTAACGTGGATCCTTGCAGGACTTTGTGCACTTCCGCCGTTGGTAGGTTGGGGGAGCCTGACCTCATGCGACGGGTCGCCAAACTGCTTCCTGAGTTTTAGTGACAACAAATCTTACGTCATATTTCTAATTGTTATAACGACCATTATTCCGCTGTTCACCATGGCATTCTGCTACACCAAAGTTATAATCACTGTTCGGCAAAGCTCCAAGAGAGTTCAGCACACTACGAATAACATGTTGTCTGCATCTGTTGCATCATTAGCTGCGTGTGAAGACCAAAATACCCTGCGTGTCCCTTCGCCTGCACTTCCGGTATTGTACACTGACAGGGATTTCTTGCCCTTGCCTTCTCGACAAAACTTACCTAGATCAAACGTCAATCAGCGAAGATCAAGTCTTGCTTCGGCAACGGGAGGCAAAACACGGGACAGTGGACGACGCTTTTCTCTCGCTTCTATCGCATCATCCACCATGTCCAACGTCCGACCGAGTGAACAGCGCCTTGGACGATCCCTTGCACTTATATCGGCGTCTTATCTTTTCACCTGGGTACCCGTACTTGTGTTCACACTACAGTCAACCTTTAAGCCAAACACACCTCCAGAATTCTGCATAAAAATGATCCAATTATTTCTATATCTACACGTAGCAGTGAATCCTCTGGTGTATGGCCTTCTAACAGATCCTCTACGGGGTGTCCTATCAGGCTACATCAGACGAGGACGCCTTGGAAGCACACACGAGTCGCAGCGTTGGGTACCACCATCAGTAGCGACTAGTTCACTTCAACCAAAGAATTCTGATAGGATAGTAACCTCTCCAAATACCGTAGCGTGGAGAGAAAAGAGCGGAGACCCATCACTGCCTACCTACTCGGGACAACCACGAATGAAACCAATAAATACGGGAGAGACACTCGTAATTAGCCCTGTCTCAGTTTTGTCAGTATCTTCGAATGATGAGAGCGCTTCAATGCGTGCAATTGAAGATCATGGAAAGGAGATAAACGCACAAACAACTAGATTTTCTGAAAGTTGTGAACCGGTCAGTGTTAGTGACTGTTGATTATTATCATCATATTTTTTTTATTAGGTGTCAGCGTAATTTAGAAGAAAACAAACAAGTATATTGCATGCATACACATGAAAAATACGAAACTATATTTATATCTATCACATCAATGTATCTGAGGCCCATTTATATTGTTTTGGTCACATACAAATTTATGTAAACCTCATATCATGCATACCATGGGTGGATCCAGGAAAGAGCCGTCATGAACAAAATATGATAAATGAATGAATGAATGAAAACAATTTTAACGTTAACTGTTTTGGGGTAGGTTACGGGCCTTAAAGTGCATATTTTTATAATAAGAATGATACTAATAATAATAATAACATATTCTTCATCCCTGTTCCATTTTTTCTAATTCCAGCTACATCTACATTCCCTTTAAATTTAAGCGATGATAAAGTGTACTCAGAAACCGATGAGCTGACAAACGTGTTAGAACAATCCTGTCTAAATTAAAGAGTCTGTGAACACTGTTGCCCGAATTCTACTTATTGAGCTTAACCCGACTCGGTTCAAAGATCAATTTAAAGAAAGGAAAAACTGAGACCCTAGACTTATTACCTTAAATTTGTTAAAGAAGATTGTGGAAGAAGCTAATAATAATTATAATAAATAACATTTAGCTTTTATATAGCGCTTTAATAATACATTTGTCTATATGCCTATCGTCGGGTGTGAATTTGAATAGAAACCATACGGGCCTGTGAATTTTTGCAATTGTAAATGATATCACAACATTATGGCACACAACACCCAATCTGAACTACTAAATGGCATACCTTATTTTCCAACGGGTGCCAAATTATTTAATTTTCATACACCTTATAATGTTAAAATATCATGTGCTAACATAACTATTTCGTCACAGTTTTCTATACCATATTGCTAAATACGATTGTTATGATGTAACTTCTTCGAGATAATTACCGTTTTACAATCATGTTTACCGTATTGAATAATAACTTAGTATTTCCTTCGTTTGACAAAATCGGAATACAAACATGTACCACCCTAAAATATAAACAAACACAAATATAACTGAAGCATATAGCTTAACTTTGATAACTTCTGGGGACCATCCATTAACAATTCTGTTTTAATCCACCAAGCACACCATAGTTTTCTCATCAATTTCTCGATTATGCAAATGCACACACACACACACACACACACAAATCCCTTTTATAATTTAAAAACTTACTTGACTAACATTAGTGTCATCTATTTTGAGCCAATTTTCACCAGAAGAATTGTCTTTTATCTAAAACACTGAAAAGAAAAGTACACATGCACCATGATTTACTTTATGTGATAATTATGTATGATTAATTACACTCGGTGAATTATTTCCACTCATGGCGTGTTATGAATGCATGTTGCACTCAACCATAAAACAGATATTTATAGTACAATTTATTAATTAAAACTACTTTTCCGCACGACAATTTTGTGTGATGAGTTGTATTTCTGTGTTTTTTCTAGTTGCATGTTTAAAGCACAATTTCCCCCTATATACATTGTAATCACCACCGCCCTTGGGCAGGGTTACCGCTAGAGGGGATGTGAAAGAATGAGTCTGACACCAACCCCCCCCCCGTCTATTAAAAATAATTTGAAAATATGGGATTTTTCTGAACCGATGTCGGAAAATCCGAGTACCTGTTTTTTCCCTTTCGTCAAATTTTATTTTCTCTTTCTTGTGTCCCCTTTGTATTAGTTTTGTTTTCTTTCTCGTTTAAGAAAAATTTGTCCTGCGTCACTTACAATTTTTAGTGCAAAGAGTCCAAAGTTATTGTACAGTGGTATTTTAAGACGGAATTTCAAAAAAGTGTTCGTTAACAGCTGCTTTGCTTCTACATGTACTTCTGATCTGTTTTTCAAACTGAATCTGTTTAATACTTGTAAAATGCACATGAAATTGACAAGATGAAGACCTAAATCAAAACAGTATCATTGAAACAGACTGTTCTCTTGAAGATAAAAACATTATCCTCATTGCAAGCGATGAGCTTGCCTGCAGGTGTAATAACTATGGGATAAGTGCGACTTTTGGCAGTGGTATCTGACCAGTTTGCTTGAGGAAAGGTTAAAATCTTCTTAGCTATCTTTCCACCCCCTGTCACTTCATCAACTGCATATGAATCTTGGCTCTTGTCCCGGTACACTACGTACATTGTGTCTAAGAGAGGATCTAGCGAGAAGTCAACGGCTGACAGCCAGTCGTCATCCCGTATGATTCGCTTTGATTTACCAGTCTGATCTAGAATGGTGAATTCTCCTTGTCCAGTAGAAACGACAATGTCACCAGATGGCATACACAGACATCTCTTACACTTGGCATCCTGCAGAAGAATGGTCTTGACTATCAAACCATCTGCTGGGTTGATGACGTAGATATGAGACTGATTAGCCTCTGATGCAACGATCATTCCGTTACAATCAACATCCACACTGACGCAGGAGACTGGTCCTGATGTATTCCTTGGAATAGAAATACTCTTCCTTAATTGCCATTGCCTGTCATACAGACAGATGCACTCACTTAGTGTCTTCTTAGAGCACCCTCCATGTGTTCTTCCACACAGGAGTGAATCATCATCAAGGGGTGTGCAGTAGTTCACCGAGCCCCTTCCATCGTATTGTAACACTTGTACCATCTCTCGCTTGATGGAGTCGAATATGTACCCCACTCCCGTCTTGACGTCTTCAAAGAAAGCATTTTCATTAAAGGCACGCCCTAGAATACGTAAGTCATTCATGTGAGATGAAATTCTGAATTCATCTACCAACTTCCACGGTCCATGAGGTGTGGAATATAACCGAAGATGCTCTCTCCCGTTTCTTCTTTTTCTAAGCAGAGATATAGAGTTTGTGATGCGATTTGTTTCATCCAGAACTTCATTCACTTTGACAACCCTTTTAAAGGTGCTCTCAATTTCCGCACAAACTTCGTCTGACTTCAAAACAATTTCTTGTTCTGCATGAAGAACGTGATTAATCTTGATCTTCAGGTCATGGATAATTATTTGAAGCTCTTCCATCTCATGCTGCAGCTTTTCTATTCCTGCTTGCGAGATTCTTTTACATCTTTGAATCTCGTCGAGTATATTCTTTTTACTTTCTTGAAGAGGTTTTCTTTGTTGTTCTGCTGCTTTCCGACAACGTGTCAGGTCGCGATCCTTCTTTTCCAGAAGCTTGGTCATTTTATCGTCGTATTTCTTGTCGATAGTACGCACAGCTTCTTTCTCCCGTTCAACCTCCTTCCCCAAAGCTTCATCGAAATGCCGAATTACTTCATCTACCAATTTTTGGAACGATTTCTCGGAAGCAGGTACACTTTCTGACACCCTTTGAAGACAATCATTTAATTTCCTCGTACTCTTTTTCCTCAAGGGCATCTTTGCTTCTAAAAGCTTATGTTTCTTATCTACAACCGTATTAATATCACTGACCTGGCATGGACTTTGATGAAAGATGAGTTTACATGACTGACAGCATCCCTCGCTATGAGTGATGCAGAAGGCTTTTACCAACTCTTGATGTCTCTCGCAATACCATTTTTTGTGTCCAAGTAGATGAAAGTGACCTTTCTCCAGCGCGCAGGCGTGACATATTCTTCTCGTCACCTGGTCGATGTAATGGGTTAATACTGAATGTCCATGGCAACCTGTCTCTTCACATTTCATTTGATCATCGCTTCGTGTTGGCGATGCCATGCTGTGAGACGCTTTTCTGGTGAGAATCTGTGATCTATGGGCAAGACTTTGTCCTCTGTAATATAAAAAGCAAGACAAATTATGGTTATTAAGTCTGTAAATTAGTTTGTTTTCTAACAATTTTTGTTGAATGCATATTTCGGTACCGGATATTTCGCCCCTAAAGTCACTGTTGTATCACAACTAATTACAACTTCAATATCAATACACTATGAGCACTAGATACTGCTATAGTAAGACAGTATTGGCTTGCATGGTGATGTAGATATACAATAGGCTTACGGTTGCAGCCCTTTTCAGGACTCCTCAATCTTCCTTCTCTCACATGGTGCTACCGTAAGCCTACCGTATAACTATCAGCACTGTTTGAATATCCAAAAGAATTCTAAATGTTCAGAAGATCTCTTACTATTAGATGCAAAGGCAAGGAGATGTCTACCCAGGTTTCACAACATGTCAAAGAAATAATCAAAATTTCTAAAAATGAGGCAATATACCTCTTTGATCTGATTTGAACCTTCTTGTCTCGTGCTATCTATCTTGTGTTTTTCTCAGAAGAGCTACATGAAGAAGAAAAAAAAATGGGTGTTGAAATCGAGGTATGCCTACAGAAAAACTTGAAAAGCATGATGCATGAGGTGATACTTTAACTCGCCCCTCCTGCTCATCTTATACAGATGAAAGCAATGCTTATGAATAGAAGAGAGAGAGAGAGAGCCAGTGACTACGTGGTGTCATTAACTTACCTTCAGGCGAACTTATCACACTGGATGATTTTGCGCTGTATATATAATGGCTTCCCATTAAACGTTATGATGTATAATTAACCAGAAAATCGCTAGGGCTTATCCTCGTAAAATTACAAAAAATAAACCATCCTATGCTATTATGAGAGTGGGCATCCAGCATGAAATATAACTTTCTTTGCCATTGCAATATGGTAACACTCTCCAGCTGGTAAGACCAGGCATATGGAACAGTGGATCAAGTTTGCATTGTTTGGATGAATTTTCAGAAAGCAAATGGAATCCTTCACTACTTCACATGTTATTTCTATATACTGACCGCTGTCAAACCATAAGAGGCACACAAATATTGACATACGTTGTTACTATAGGTTATCTTACAAAATATTTCTCTCCTACTCTTTGCCGTCTCACTTTAGATCAAATATATATTTTGGGAATTACACAACCATACACTAAACCGAATAGTAGTACAAGGTGTGAACACATGTATTGTTTTTGTACTTGTTTATTATTTTAAAGATTTTTTAATGAAAGATTTATAACTCTTATCATATCAATGCACAGGTTTTTACAATCTGAACACACAACAAAAAGCGGTAATAGGGTGTTTTATTTGTACCAGGTGAATCTGCCATATATACAGAAAATTGCAGTTTTTCATTAGATTTACTACTTGTACTACCATTCGACATCTATGATACATATCTTTGATGTAACTTGGTGTAATCTTATACATGTTCAATGCTCAACGCAACTCATATAATATACTTGCAATTCATCATGTATTCCTTTTGAAATGTAACGCACGGTTCGAAAATTAGTAATTTGTCACTGTAGAAAAGTTAATGACGATGTCATCAATACCATATGTCACACTCATGAAAGCCTCTTATAGATAGACAAAATTTGTAAATGATAAACTGTCAATACGCTAATCTATCAACCTTTTATAAATTGACACATTATTGTTCCATCATTCCCTGTCCGTGCCAATGTAATTACACAGCCGTGCTTTCTACGAAAATGGAGTGGGCTTATGAATGTATATGTACAGGTCTTTAGTGTAGCCCGTATGCATTTTTGAAAATATCACAATGCATAATTTTCAAAGTCAACTTACACAATTATTCTCCCGATTCTTGCATAAGACCATAAATTAACTACAGAAAACTGCTTTTGTATATTCGTTTTTACAGCCGAATCATATTTTGCAAAGTAAATACTGTCTACCTTTTATGTATAAGAGAATAAAGGTCATTGTCAAATTGTATACAGGTTTGCCAGCAAAAATGATATACATGAAGTATATTACTGTAATTAGTCAAAAAATGTCGTAAGAATGATATCAGCATATTATATTCACCTATACAATAGCATGATATTGAATATATACATACCGAGAAATAACTGCACAACACAACAACTTGTTCTAAAGTCCACTTTGCTTGTATGTCATTGGCAAAGTTTGGTAAACATGCCCGCATGCACGACGTGGATGCATTTTATAGCTGTTTTTTGCGAATTGAAAAGGTAAAATTTGCATCAGACTTTTCAAAATCACTGGAGCAAGGAAGACAACAGATTATAACCGACAGTCACAGAACGTCAAATAGATAATGATAGTATTTTGCTATTGTGCGTTTGACAAGAAAGAGGGCGGAATTCTATTAACTTTTTTTTTAACGGAAAATCAATCCGATTATATTCTTGTCATAAAACCTACAAGAAAATGGTTTCAGTTCGGGAATTTGTTTACATAAAATGATATATTTTTGTATTTTGTTTTCTTTCCATGAATATCAGAAATGAGTTAAGTTGCTTTCCCCTACCCCTTCCAAGAGTAGGTTTTTTTGTAATTTGAGAACCACATTTGGCGCATTAACGTCCACCGGCACTTCCTGGAAAAAACGAGGCCTTCTGATTGGTTAGAAGTTAGAGGAAAAGATCTGCCAAGTCGTGAGACGTTGTAAATGCTTTGATGCCGCACAATGCACAAAGACGGTGGTCCGGTACTTCATCAGGAGTAGGCCTACTTGCAAAAATTATCTCGAGTGTGTAAACTGTGTCGTTATCAGGAGCGTTGCTAGATCTTTTTCAGTGGGGGAGTGGGGAGCGTGTAGAGGCCACCGATTAACCGTCATTTTTCAATTTCCCCCTCCCCGCGCGAAGCGCGAAAACTTTGACACTTCATTAAATTATGAGAGAAAAAAGACGACGTTGTACCGTTCTCGACTCTTAATTCTTAATTCGCCCCTTTCACGTTTTATTGAATTATTAGAGAAAGAAGACGATTCGTTGTATCGTGCTCTTGTCTGAATTCAGCTTCCCCCTCCCACGCGGAGCACAGAAGCTTTGACACTTCATTAAATTATTAAAGAAAGAAGACAATCCGTTGTTCCGTTCTCGACTCTTAATCCTCGTCTTACTTCAGTTGCCCCCCCCCCTTCCGAAGCGCGGAAGCTTTGCCGTTTCATTAAATTATTCGAGAAAAAAGACGATTCGTTCTACTGTTCTCTACTCTTAATCATGTCTGAATTCAATTTCCCCACTGGTCCCCTGAACGGTACATGTGCAGTGTTACATGATGTAAGTATGGAACGCCCGGCAGTGCTTGTCACAATTGCTTCTGGATTTTTTTTTTTTTTTACTAGTGTTACTGTTATTGGCCACGGCCACTTAGTAAACATATGCTCTTCCTGGCTATTTGGGAATGTGTCAGCTTGCAACAGAAATGGAGAAACGCGCATTTTGTTGAAATTGTAATATCACGAACATTTATACATCACGGAATTGAAAATAAGTCATGGTTCAATTTTATTTGGGGGGCTGGCGCCCCCAAGCCCCCCCCCCCCCCCCCC
>BEXV01000171.1:244867-291373 GCA_003118195.1 Hemicentrotus pulcherrimus | reverse complement strand
TTTTGTTTTTATTTTTTCTCTTCTCTCCTACCCTTTTTTCTCTCTTTCTTTCTCCTCTTCTATTTCCTTTCTTTTCATTTCTTTCTTTTTTTCCCTTTTCCTCTCATTTTGTCCATTCCCCTTTTCTCATTTTCCCCGATGGCAGCGCAATTTTACCGAAAATATCCTGCCAGCCTTGCCAGGTGGGGGTGTCGCACCCTACCCCACCCCCTTTATCGACGCCCCTGCTTGGAGACACCAATAATCAGAACATTAATTCATTTCAAATTCATTTTTTTTTTAATTCTCAATTTCTTGATAAAACATTTTAAAGTAGAGTTTTATTCATTATCCTTATTAATAAAGAATAGAAATGCTAGTGTTTTCTTCCATAAAAGAAATTTAGCTCTTTACTTTATCTTAACTTTATTCATTTTACATGGAAAGTATAATACAAATAATACACATCAGTGAGGGCATTAGTAACACGCCCGAGGCTATTGGTCGAGGGCGTTTGGACTGTTTTGAAGTTACCAAGTGTGAGTAGTTTTACTAATGCCCAAACAAAATGATGAGTATCATTTGTTTTACAAGATTATTTTTTTATTTGTTTCATAAAATGATGTTTTATAAGATGACTTTGATAATGACCGGTGATCCAAATTACGCGTTAGGACAAATAAATGACTGGTCACGTGTACGCTTTCAACCAATCATTTGTTTAGGATCCACGTCATCATCTTATTATCAATGATATCAATACTTCAAAAACACATTCAAATTCGACGGTATCACAGCTGAAAACAAATTCTTGGATTATGCTTTGAAACTCATTCAATCGAAAAAAGGAAATGAGCAAAATCGGGAGTTTTGCAACTATGAGATCTGTACAACACGTAACCAAACTTCATGCTATGTAAATTACAGACCTTTGCAATCATTTAATCTACATAATGAAGCCAAATTAGCCAAATAACACTGAGAAAACAGCATAAATTCAATCAGAAAATTGTATACAAGTCACTAGTTTTAACTTAACCCTATGCAGTAATTTAGAGATAAATACCCGAGGCCATATACAGCTACCGAGGCCGTGTACTTTAACAAATACTAAAGTCTAGTCAATTTTAATCTCAGAAATGTAATATATATATCACAGATGGGAATAAACCACCTAAACAGACAGTGGTCAAGATGATAAGAGTCAGTGGTTGCACTGATGAGGGAAATATGTCATAACTTCATGTAATCGCCCCCCCCCCCTCTCTTCCCACCTATAAACCAACTGCTAGGAAGGACAAACATTATGGCTTGTATTGTTCGTAACAGGTGAATTAAATAATAATATTTGTAACGAGGCACTTGATAAAGATTTGTGCATTCAATTTGATTACATTTATTTTTACGAAAATATAATAGCATATTGTTGGATGTAATCTTTGCATCTAATTTTTTTTCATCATTTCTGACATCAATGAAATATCATACAGAGAGATGGTTTTAAATTGAAGGTTTTTCATCCCAAATAAGACAAATGAACTCAAATTGATGGATTTTGCTATCGTTCATAATTTATATCAAAGAAGTAATAAAATAGACGGGCAAATTCTCTGTTTTCTTTATCTCCCAACTAACATAGTCAGAAATATTTTAGAGCATCGTGGTGCTAACGTCATATTTATTGTTCGTCCAGGTTTAGTGTTTCCAAACAACAGAGCCTGTGCATGAGGAAGCATTCAAGCAACGGGCTAGATCATGGCAAATCAGTATTGTTAAGCACAAAATTGTTTGGAACCAGCATCCTTGGCAACTTGCTCAGTATGACGGTACACTTAGGTACTTGATAGAGTTTATCTACTTCACATAGTTTGCTTTTCTTTAAAACAACAATGCCATTAAACGCAATCTTTTCACTACTTTTCTAATTTAAAAAATGACCACACTATTAAAATCGTAGCTAAATATTTACGTTCTGTAGTGTGCACAAAATGCCACAGAAAAAAAAACGTCATAGTTTTGAGCAACCCATGTTCTTGTTGAGTGCAGGTGCGATTTTCTGTATTTTCTCTCACAAAGAAAATAAATTGATTAAGAAGATAAACTAAATTGCTAACCTGTTTGATCTGTGGTATATTATCTGCACTTCTGACAACTTCCACTCGATCAACTCCCACATCCCCGCCTCCTACTCATCTAACCACTTCACGTCCCTTTCCAAACAACTCCTCCTTCAGGACAGATGCAACCAACCCTAGGACAACTTCCCCAAAGACAAGTAGCCCCTAGGAAAATTAACCAGCTTACCCCCTGAAACAATTTTCTAAAGCCTTCTTGTAAAATGAACTAGTTGGAATGTGGGCTTATTTGTGATATTGAAAGGGTGTGGGTGTATCATCTGTTACCTATGTACAGTACAAATGTCAAAAAAAAGCTGGTGAGGTCCTTCTTTATTTACTCTACTTTGTTAGCATTACCATCTTTCTAAGAATCTGCATGCATATCATTAAGATAATTTTCATCACCAATATCACCATCATTACTCTTCAAATTTACGGTTGGAACATCAAAATCTTTCAATATAAGTAGGATTCCTAAGTGATAGAAATATGTGACCTTTGACACGAAGGGATGGTGTGATTTATTCCCAAGGGTTGAAAGCTTGGACTGATGAGTCAATTATCATAGTTTTCACCCAGTTTCTGCTGCTGATGAATGACAATATATATCAAGTAGCATAACTATATTAACATACACAAAAATGATAATGATCCTCATCAAGGTATTCCTGACAGAAAATAAACAACAAACACTCGAAGTCTACCTTTGGTCTGTCAATCTATTGACCCCAATTGCTAAGACGTTTTAGTATCTATTTCCAATGAAGTATAACTATAAGTATGAAGAAGATGATAAGGGTGGGAATTGAAATAACTCTTGCCCTGACATGTTTTCTTCCTCTTCTTTTTCTCCTTCTTCTTCTTTTCCTCCTTCCTGTTCTTCTTCTTTTCATTTTTGTTGTTTTTTCCTTCTTATTTTATTCTCCTCCTTTTTTCTTTTTTCTTCTTCTCCTTATTCTCCTTTTCCTCCTTCATCTTCTTCTCCTTCTTTTTGTTCTTTTCCTTCATCTTGTCCTTGTTCTTCTTCTCATTATTTTAGTTTTCTTCTTCTTTTCCTCTTCCTCCTCCTCCTCCTCCTTATTCTTTTTCTTCTGCTTTTTTCTCCCTTTCTCTGAAAAAAATAAATCTGTAAGTGGAATGTAAGACAAAATATAACTCAAGAGCAAATAACTGGAATTGATTTCAAGGATTGGCAAATATAAATGCCGATCATGTGAGCATTAATCAGTTGCTACTCAAAATTATCTGTTCATAGTGATCGTTAATTACTTGTAAAGCACAAGAAAATGCTATAAAGATATCACTATAATACCATTTCTTTCCATTGTAAAGGTTATTTAAACATAGTCATAAAGATTCCCAGAAAAAAAAACTTGCAGTGTTTAAATAGTATTAGGTGCACTAAATATAGATCAATTTGGAGTTTGCACAAAATATGGCAAATAGATAACAATGACCACATATACATGTATTTTGAATATGCAGAGGTCCTCCTTTGTGCAAGTATAGAAACAAAAATTTCCAAAGTGATGGAGGTGTTCCATTAATCGCTTTCTTTAACACTCTTTCTATTTAAAACATTTCCACTTATGACATTCAAGATTTGGTAAATAGGAGGAAAGTATTTTTTGAAAGGGCTCTCAGGAAAACATTTTGTGTGTTTTGTTTCTCTCCAGTCAATAATACATTGTGGTACCATACTAAGAACTGGCTGACAGAAATTTACCAGTATAAAAAAAAAACCTTTAGAGTTTCCCTGGGCAATAAAAAATGATTTAAATGTTATAGAAATTATTGTAGAGAAGATTTTTCAAATTCAATGCATTTGCAATCATGGTACTAGCTTTACTAGGGATATATTGGGTCTCTATTTTATAGCACAAGGAAAAACATGGTAAACACTTAGGCCAGACAAGGGATATTTTACCCTTTAGTAACAAAAGGAAAATTATTCATTTCAATACTTAATCAACGGAAGCCTATTTTAATAGTGATCTGTAAAATAACAGGTTGAGTGACCCTATCAATTTCTACAACAAACATCATTTCTCTGCAACCTATCTACTCCATATGATAATCTGTACTTCTGCAAAACCACAAACTAAACTATCATGGTCCAAAATTATCCTATAGGCAACATTTGCCAGGGCAATCAAACAATTGCCATAATGACCATTGACCAGGTGTAAATAAAATGTTCTGTAATCACCTTCCAAGTGTTAGACTTTGGCAGACACATGTCCTTGCACGCGAGTAAGATAAAAAACGTAACACTGTTTACTGTCCAGAACATTTAGTCATTGTTTTAAGATTAAACAAGACTAACTGAGACTATAGATGGATTAAAAGAATCAACCATTTCCATGGTCTTGGCAAATACTGCTCTGTTTGTTGGAAGCTGTATGTGTTTGTTTTTAAGCAGTTAAGAGACACACTATAGATTAACAAATGAGGTCTAGATGCAGGTCAGTTATTAACATGAATCTAAATATATCAAATACAAATATACTACACTCTACTCGAGGTTGTTCCAGTTCAAATAACTCTAAAGGGGTCATTTTTAATTTCTTGCAATTTAATCAATACAAAATCTGCAAAAAAATTGTTGGAGGCTTTATGTTTTTGTGTTGAAGCATATTTAATGACATTCTACATTAACAATGAGGTCTAGATGCAGGTCAATTTATTAACATAAACCTAAACATATCAAGCTCAATTAAATGTACAATACTCAAGGTTGTTCCAGTTCAAATAACTCTAAAGGGGTCATTTTTAATTTCTTGCAATTAAATCAATACAAAATCTGCAAAATAAATGTTGTAGGCTTTATGTTTTTGTGTTCAAGCATATTGAATGACACTTTACATTAACAATGAGGTCTAGATGCGGGTCATTTATCAACACGAATCTTAATATATCAAATGTAATTGACTAAACCCTACTGCAGGTTGTATCAGGTCAATTTACTCTTAAAGGGGTCACATTTTGTATATCTTGCACTTAAATAAATACAAAATCTGCCAGATTCTAATATTTATTTTTAGTATATTCAGTACGTAAAAGCAGTCCTTGCAATGCAGAAATTGCAAAGACTACTGTTTTACCAACTTTATATCTGGTAGTCAGAAAAAAAGATAATTGTTAAAGTCAATTTTCACACTGAAGATTGACATTGAGAACTATATCTCATTATATTAAAGAGGAACTAGGAGGAGCAGTCCTATCTTAGCACTACATGCACTCGAAGCTACAAATCATATAACCAAATAGGCCATAGTGTTTATTTAAATAGTAATGGATGAGCAATTAAGAAGTGTTTTAATTCTCCATTAATCTTTTAATGACTACAACACACTGTAAATGATCTTCAAAAAGTATGTTTGCAGAAGATAAATAAACAATGACTTTGGCTGGTCTTACATTTAAAATTGTCTGTTTCCGAAGGGTGTATATCACTGAATGGTGACTGCTTATGAACGTCGCAAATTCTGGACTTGCCAACTTTTCTGAATAATTTTGGCAAAAATCCTCTGCCTCTGCAACATTTAGCGACGTTTAGCGACAATTAGCAACATCCAAGCGAATGTTTACGAAAGTGTTTGCGAAAGGCAGTTGGCGACTATTAGCAACTGTAAGCAAATGTTGGCGACAGTTTTTGCGAATCTTTGCAACTATCTGCCAATCCTTTGCCACTATTTGTGAATGTTTGGGACCTTCTTCTGCATATAGGAACCATATGGTAACGTGGTCGCTAGCATTGGCGAATCAAAAGAACTTCAGCGACACCTTCTTACAACCATTTGCAAAGGCTTACGACCTTTTTGCAAATGCTTTCAACTGTTTGCGGAAAAATAAATTTGCAAAGAAATTTTGAACATTTCAAAAAACAAACTGGTTGCGACAATGAAAACAGTTCGCAAACTTTCTTGCTACCTTTTACAAACCTTCTGTAACCTTTTTATGAACCCTGACGAATACCCAAATTTGCTACTTCCGCATGGATTCGCCGCTCAGTGAGATACCCCCTTATTGTGAGCTTGTCTTCACTTTTCAATGAGACATAACAAACACAGAATGCATTTCTCTTTAACATCTCTCTCTGATCGACCGAGCAAGGAAAACAAATCTTTGTACAAAATGCATGTCCTCATGAAAGAGATCAATAGCTCAAACACTAGTTGTGATGTTTTCAAAATTTGGATACAAGCATAAACAAAATAAGCAATTGCAATTATATATTTTCACACATGGCCATATCAAATGAATTACAATTTGACAATATTCAAATCTAAAGTACTGAAGGGAAAACAAGTTTATTGACTCTTGTATGTTGGTACACATGTAAGCTAACAAACCTTGCTTCCAAAATACAATGGCACAGATCTACATGATGATAGGCCAGCTGTCATGTCATTTGACCCCTTCAAAACTTGTTTTCAATATGTTTCTTTATACAATCTGTACTCCCCTTTCACTATACAATGAGTCTTCATACAATGTCTCTTTATACAAGTTTCATATAGAACTCGAATTCACAAAGGTTTGAATTAAACCCATGGTCTAAAATTAGCCCAAAATAAGCATGACATAGTCAAAGGTCTAATAAAAGATGCGCACAAGGCAAGGTACACTTAATTTGGGCTATGTAAATGAGGGTTTAAACCAAAGACGTCTAAATATAATTGGGTTAAGTTCAAACCTCTTTGTGAATTTGGGCCTTATGGTTTGTATAGGCAATTAGCTCCTGAAAGAAATTTTATCAGATAAACCTGTATCGTCCTAACGCAATGACCAAAGGTCACCCTAGAAGGGTACCTCGTCTGGCGGAAGTGTGAGTGTTTGACAATTTAATAAAACATGCCCATCGTAGAGGCCACTAATTTCAAAATTAAGAAACCAAAACATTTAATATGAGATAAAAGAATGCCTTGGCGATAGCCAGAGTAGCATCTTTTGAAATACTTCTTACAATTATATTATGTCACTAGGAAACCAGTATTTGAAAAATATGTGCCAAGTACCACTGCAAACTAATGAAATTTATGTAATACTTTTATAATCAGAATATCAGAATATGTCAATCACTTGAGGTATGACATGTATTTCCACTTATATCTCAGATCACTCAGATCATTTTAATTATTCTGAGTTTAGAAAGTTTTTAGAAAACTAATTTGACTATCGAAATGAAAGGAAATGGCAGACCTGTTCAAGTCAACAACATCACCTTGAACCTGTTGGGAAATGGTTTCATTTCATTCAATGTACCGGTACATGAATAGTTGGTCGCATCCCAGGCCAGCTCTGCATTAGTTTTTCACAGGTTAACAGAACATATTGATAACAACAATTGATAACAAATGTTTCTGGGAAATGAGATAAGATCACTAACCACATATAATATAAAGTCGTTTCCACACGCTATAAAATCTGCCCTTTACCTCATCCAATGGTATGCTAACAGTCAGAATCTAATGAGAATTTATATTTGATGTTCCTTTCTTATCTTCTATATTCCTTTAGATGCACAGTGAACATTAACTTTTACATGTGTTTTTACCAATATCTCAGATCACCTAAACAATTCTAAGTTTAAACATTTTTGGAAAAGTAATTTTATTATCTAAATGAAAGGAAAAGGCAGGCCTGTTCAAATCAACAACATCACCTTGAATCTTTTGGGGAAATGGTTTCATTTCATATTCAATGTACATGAATAATGGGTTGCATCCCAGGCCAGATCTGCCGGTCTTTAGTACGTACTTCCCAGATAACAAATTTTTCTGGGAAATGAGATAAGATCACTTACCACAAATAATCTAAAGTTATTTTTACACACTATATTGCTCTTATCTCCATTATGTGGTACATGCTAACAGTCGGATATAAAAGTTTTTATATTTGTTATATATTTATGTTTTATTGATCATTCATAATCACATTTTTATGAAACAATCACAGGAGTAATTACAGTTGAACCCCCCCCCCAAAAAAAAAAAAAACATTAACTGCAGCTCTACACATAATCTAATGGCACACACATGCACAATGACGATCTTTGCATTACTGGCATTTTTTTTCCAACAGTATTGTGTATTCTTTTCACACAGAATATTTCAAAAAAAGAGAGGAATCTAGGATTCAAAATATTAGCTTGAAGGCTAAAAATAGTATCAAGTATCAAGTATCAAGTTTATTTTTCTTCCAGTATACACATGTGACAAAATATACTAGAGTATAATCATAACAGTACAATGTAGAATAAAGAAAGACGAGGGGACCTTGGTTGAAGCACAGCTTGTTAAGTTAAGGCCCCCTCATCATTCATTCCTCCAAAATAGGAATGGTTGACAGCTATGTGTTTTCAATTAGTGCCTATTTCAGATGAGAAAGGCATACCTGTGAGAGCAGCTCTGCAGGACAACATCAAAACAAACTATTTACTTTGCAAAAGAAACCATTTACTTTTAAAACATTCTTTGGAATGCTCATGAGATAAAAGAATAGATAATTGAAAACCTTTCTTTCAAGATGGTGTATTTATTTCTCAGCAGTCAAAAAACCTCTCTATTTCATCACATTTCCAGCATAGCATTAACTGCATCTTGGGAAGCAGAAGTTATATCAGCTTTGCTTCCATAGATTGTCATCTCTGCTTCATTGGATGTAGCTCATCATCGTTCATCATCAGTTACCCCACTCCAAGGCTTTCACAAATTCATCTTCTGTGAATGCAAGCATTTTGGCAGCTTCAATATGCATCTGAAAGAATATGGAAGATAGGGAAGAAACATTCAATTTTGTGTTATAGATTATTCCCTCCCCGGCCTTTCTAATTTCAAAACAAAGCAAATTAAATGGAAATGAACGAAATATCATGGTACCTGAGGTATTGTAGTGAGCTGTGTGTGCAGTCATTTGAAAGAATCAACAATGGTAACAGGTTTACTAAGTATACAAGAAAAACAGTCATAATAAATAATAAAAATAGAGCCGTTTACATAGCGCAGCTACTGTTTGAATATATTCTACTGCGCTTAATACAAAGTATCATATTAGTAACCACGCTGTACCTGAGCCACCATTGAAGGAATTTCTTGCTACCAGCTACTCATTACTTCACCTGGGTGGAGAGTGGTATTAATATTTTGCCAAAGGACATTAGTTCCACTAAACTAATTTTGCACTTTCAAAAACTAGCAGTTCTTCATCTCCAATAAAAATTATCTGTTAAAGGTTCTTTCACACTATTTACAAAATAGGTATTTTTTATTTTCAGACTGATGGTTTAACTGGATAAACTGTCCTTCTCTTTGCTACTTCCTAGCAACTAATAGCAAAATCAAGTGTCAGAAAAAGACATATCCAGAACGCTAAATACATAATTGTTGAAAATCATAATCTTATCACACAGAGAAAGAACCTCATCATAAGGATATGGAGCTGGACGATACATGCACTATCTTGATAATGCTTAATATTAACTAAACTTTCATTCAAATATATCAATAAGAACTTTGAAATCGCCAACATCATTGATTTATTACATTGATCTATTACACCTTTTGTGTTTTGGATGCATCTTTCATGACATTACATTTAGCCAAGTCATATACATGTACATGTGCCTTATCCACGAGCCATGCAAGAATCAAGGAAAATGATAGACAATTGTAAATACTGAACAATTTCATAACACAATGATAGATGAATTCGGTGAAGAAAAAAAAGAAGAACTGACCTTCTGTCTCTTCAGAACATCAATGAGTTTGAGCTGCTTCTTGAAACCCGACATGAGTTCGTTCTTCTGTTTCTCTAAACGCTTGTTTTCTGCAACCAGCTGTTCCACTCTCCTCCTCTCCCCCTCGGATGATTCCTGTCATGCCACACAAAAATTAAAAAAATTATTTTTCATTTTGATTACTGAGTTGCTTTGCATTCTCCTCAAATGGATACTACTTTCTTTTCCTCTTCACCTCATATGTTTAATACTGCAAATACATAATATGGACCTGCTCTCACATTCAGTATTCTATTATAACATTGGTTAGGGGAATAAATTGATATATTAACCCATTGCCTTCTGGAGCCAGGTGGCTCCTGCATTGAAGCCTATGAGAATAACAGAATTCATTGGTTGATGGGTTAACTGTAACAACATAATCACCTGTAATACTGATACGTCAGCCACTCTATACAAAGTTAGATTTTAATTTTGATAACATGTTACAGCACCTAAATATTTCATGCATTACTATTAGGAGTTTATCTATGCTTAATTATATGTTTTAACATTTTGCACAGGGGAAATAAAGTCATCATATGCTTTTTGAATATCAAGGCATGCCAGCTAAAATCTAATTATACATATTTATGTAAGAAAATGTCAGATATAACATAGGGTACCATCAATGTTAAGAGTCTATCTATTCATAATTAACAGATGTTTCATTATTATGCACAAGGAATATCAACCGTCAAATCTTCAATCATAACTTTTTTTTAAAATTGAATACATATATGGTACTTACAGTGTAGCAATAAATACAGACAAACTTAATCTTTAGTATGTCTGTATTATTTTGTTGCTATTCTTCGGTTTTGAAGTACCAAAATATGGTGTACTTATTCTATGAGAGATTAGCTTACCCGTGAAGATGTCTTCATCCGTTGTAAATCTGACTTGTATTTCTCCACCTCCTCCATTGCTCGATTCAATCTGACTTCAGTGGCACTCTGACTTGTAGCAGATTTCTTCTGATTTCTCTTCAGTTCATCTAACTCCTGCCCAAAATAAACCCAAGCAAGAATGACAATGTTTACAGAAATGTCTTTGAATGGTAAAATAGTGAGAAGGAAAATTTCTTGTTGCTTCTCTTAAAGGCATCATTTAACAATGTTAATTATGAGATGTATGGCCTACGTGTTATCAGTGTCTGTGATATGGTGTGATATTGAAGCCCTTAAAAATTGCGCTTCAAAATGATCATGAAGTGCCTCAAAAAAGTATGAATCTTTGAGTGACCGGCTTTACCATACTCATTTTCCCCAATACACTAGTGTTGTGAAATTTTGAATTCCAATTAAAAATATCTTGACAATCAGACAGGCGGTCTGCTTGTAAAAAGTCATGGGATTCCTGACTGACCTAAAGGTTCATTATTATCATTGCAGCATGAGCTAAATCCAGGATTTTGTTTCAGAATCTGAGACAAATTTACCGGATCCCTTTAAAGCAACCAAATCAAAGGCATTTACAAAAGTCTAAGCCCTACAGGTCCATTGGTTTTAATTATTTATGAGATGAGCTGCTCAAAGAAGGGAAATAGAGTACCAGAAAGAGAGAAAAGGTAAGAGAGACACAGAAAGATAAAGAAAGACTTCTGAGGGGGGAGAAGAGAAGAGTAAGGAAAAAAAAAGAAAAAAAACCTCTGTTGACCACTAACATTAAAAGGTATCTCAGTTGTAAAACACATAGTCCTGCAACATTTGAAATAACCTACACTGACCAAATCCCTTCCTTCCGCCCTGGACCAAAGACTATATACCCAACCTTCATCAAAACTCCAAACCTAACCTAAACCCTAACCTTATATCTTTGAGGTAATTTCACTTTGGGTAAACGTCACAGTGTCCTATCACTGGCATCTTACCTTCCTAAGTCCAGTGAGCTGATTCTCCAACCCATCACTCTTCCTCTTGGTATCCTCTGCCAATCTCTTGTATTTATCAATCTGTGTTTGATGCGATGAGTTGGTTCTCTGTAGCCTTGCTCTCTCCTCTTCGGCTTCCTTTACCCGTACCTCAAGCTTACCTAACGATTCATCCTGTCATTTCATAGAACAAAGATAATAATAATATATACCGGTAAACACGACTCTACAACAATTGAAACTTTTCCCAAAAGACATTCAAAGCCATTTTCCTAAAGGTGGACTGATGAATATGACTAAGTCATAATGAGCCAGGAGAGCTGAGACATTTGTGTCCAGTTCATCTAGATTCTGCCATGGACCAGTAATGGCCAGGTGGTAGAGTCGCTGCACAGCAAGCAGCAGATGGCAGGTTCATATCCCGCTGGTTCCAAGATTTTTCAGAATTGTGTTCATTAAAAAGATTGAGCCTGCGATCTTTATCTACCGGGTGCAAGCCCCAAAAGTCTTTAAAACAATAATATAAACAATTGTATGGCAGCATCTACATTCATGTAGTTATAATATTCCTTGGCGCTGTGTTATTTACCCTGAGAATGAGCCCAAGTGTTCATGAATTCTTACCACATAAACATTTACTTTACTTGGGTTGAGACTGCCATATCAATGTTTATTAACATCTTGTTGCAAAAGGGCATTAGAAGTAGAACTTTATGCCATTAGATCATACAGTATGTTTGCTTAATTTTTTTTTTTCAGTACAGGAAGGATTAAAATCTCTCAACTAAAGTTTAATTGTATGGGTAGATTAATAGAAATTGACTTACATGTAATAACCATAACAAAATGTTTCGAACATTATGGTAAACAAACAGTGTGTAACACATGAAAGCAAAAGTAGCATTTGCCACTATACAGATGTTCCATAAGTTAGAAAGATACTTTTTAATATGTTGACACTCCGATGATATAGAAAGCCACAATGATATAACATATACAAATTTATAAAAACTGAAAGATTGCAAGAGAAAGCATTTTAATTTTACTATAGATCTGCTTTCAATAATACCTTTTGATTGCATTCATGAGCTAATCTGTCCAGTTCTTCTTGCATGACCCTAAGCTTGGCCTTCAGGAAACGAATGGTAGCCTCTGAAATGTGACAAGAAAGATGATGTTCCAAGGCATTTCATTCATATTTATTACATGTTTATTGAGACTTTCATCTTGGAAGTTGTGGTGGTTATCACACTAGTAAGATACATTGAAAGTAACTTGATCGCAACTATTTTCTAAAAATCTAATGAAGGGCAATTTCAATACGCTATTATAGTCATGTTCGCACATTTCAATAGGTATTGAAATGGCCTTATGTTGACTTTTCAAAAGTAGTTGCTATCATATTTTTTACACTTCAACTATCTATTGAGACAACATGACTGACAGGGAACAGAAAAACAAGTTCATTCAGAATAATGAAGACATCCTAAATCAAACTTGAGCAGTCATTACATTTAATGGTTTCACTTTGATTGTGTGTATGAAATTTATCTTATAGCACCATCCACAAAATCACTTTCATAAGACTTTCAGACAAAGAAAGATGGAACAAAATTAAAAAAGAAAAAACAGAAATGAAAGAGGGTGAGAGAAGAGCAATAAGAGAGATTAATATAGGAAAACAGCATTTGATAGAGAAAGACTGAAAATAAAGAAATGAGAATGAATGAGAGAGAAAGAGAAACAGACAGTCAGAGAGTCAGAGGGAGAAAGAAGAAGGAGACAAGATAAGAAAAGCATTAATATCAATCATATATACATACCTGATCCCATGCCCTCTGCAGCCTGAGGTAGGACATCATCATACTCTCCTTCAGCTGGAGGGTTCCCTTCAGCATACTGTTTATCAAAAGCTGAGAATGTGTCTGCTAAGGAGTAATCTGCTTGGACAGCATCAGGAATAGCAACATCATCAGCTAAGTTAGAGGACATTGAAGTCTGAGATTTGGTCCTGAAAATAAAATATAAATGAAGAAGAAAAGAATTTTCAGGAATTATGATAATAATAATAATCCGTTCTTGTATACATATCACATACATACATACATACATTACGTATATATCACATTATGTTATAATTTCGTTGAAATTAATATCCTAGCTTTAGTTCTCTTTAACTGTCATAAGAAAACTAGAATGATTTCACAAATGCAAGCATAATTTATTCACTGTTTTTGTCTACACTATTTCAATGAACAATCAAGTAATACAGAGGAGAATAGAGAAGAGATCCCGATTTATGAGGTGCAAAAGAAGAGAAGAAAGAATGGAAAAGTTTATCATTATTTGCAAGATGACAACAAAATTGAAGAAAGCGAATAGAAAAAGATAAAAACAGAATGAAGAAAAGGATGAAGTAAACAATAAGAGGAAATAACAAAGAAAAAGATAAAGGCGTACAAGGAAATATAGTTTGCCACTGGGTTTTCACCATGCCAGTATACTATCAACCAATCCTTCATTTTACAAGAAAGGAAATGGCTCCCTCTAGACTTGGAATTACCAAAAGTTCATTTGCCACCTAATGTGACTTTGTGGTCTACATGATAGGTTTCAGTTGATTGAACTCCGTGAAGGGCAGTACCAGTGCAATTAATACATATTCTACAGAGGTGCTGTAGTCTAGTGGATAAGTCACTAGACTGTGAACCACAGGGTACATGGTTCAAATCCCTGACATAGCACCACTAACGTTCTTTAGCAAGACATGAATCTACATTTTGCCATGCTCGACCCGGGTGAATAATTCCTTAAAAAGCTAGAGCACCACAATGGCAGCCATGCTTAACCCCCAGTAATAATTGTGGAGCGCCAGGAGTGTCATTTCTGACAAACATGAGTGCTGAAGATTCTCTGTAAAAAAATGTATCATTATTATTACAGTTCTCAATGTTTGGTAGAACTGCCATCAAACAAAACTTCTGCCATGGTAACTAACCCTAAGCTACGGTATTAATTCTATTTTCTATGTCCCTTTTATCCTACGTAATTCCTCTTTGTTTCGTTAAGATTGGAGGATTGGAGACACTATTCCTTCCTGCGGACCAGTGAACAAACTTTTGATCGAAAAGATCAATTTGAACAAGAAATTGCTTTCTTACCTTGACTTAGTCCTCGATGGGGGTCTGCCCTCACCTGCAGCTGACCCAGGTCTGCCTCTAGAGGGCGGTTTCTTTTCTGATGCGAGGTTTGTGGGTTGAATAAGGGAAGGCTTGAGAAGCAAAGTTAAAAAAAAGATTGTCAATTTGAGCCACTGGTGCATTGTACATATCATTATATACTTTTTTTTTTAATTTGTCCTTTAATAGACCAGTTCACGGTTAGCACATGACTGCAATGACCCCAGAAATGTATTAACTCATTGAGTTAACACAGAATTAAATACATTTCTCTACAATATCATAAAAATATAACTAATATATATTATGTCTAAAAACAAAATGTACTATAAAGTACCATACATGTGTAATTAACTCACTCTCATGTTCGCATAAGGAAGTTAAAAATTGAATATTAACTTATATATATACCTGATTAAAATACTCCAGAAACCTTCATTANTGACAGATTTTCGATACACTGCAAACATTTTGCCTAGGGTGCGGTTGTTACGTCACAATAGAGTTCGCGCAAAGTGCGCATTTTTTTATACATGAAGCGTGATGTAAATTACAGTAGCTGATGCGCGATGTAAATTACAACTGGCTCTATATTATTGCTCACTAGTTTAACACGCATTTTGCCATTAACTTTTCAGAGTGGGCCAAAATATTTGTTCATTGGTTTACTGTATAACCATATTGACTGGCAAATTACACACAAAATCCCATTGACTTTTCTGAGCAGGCTAAAATATTTGTTCATTGGTTTACTGTATAACCATATTGACCGGCAAATTACCTTGAGGGCAATAACATTAAAAAATTGCCCTGCTCAGATGTCTGATACAGTTAATAATAACTTATATATACCTGATTAAAATACTCCAGAAACCTTCATTAGATATAATTACCTTTGATATGTCATCAGAGACAGCTGGTTCCGTATTGAATATGGCTTGCTGTTCCTCCTCACCACTCAGCTCAAGCCGATTGAAAGAACGGGTCAAGATGTCCTCTTGCTCTCTCTGTTCATATAGTAGTATTATCAAATGAGTTGATTAGATCTAACATTACTTTCACGTTAAATAATCTGGTGGATAATTTTCTACACTGTGAACCATAAGGTATAGGGTTCAAATCCCTGGCACAGCACTAAGGTAGATAAATTTGCCACATTGGACCCATGTGAAGTAAAAGGTAATTCCTTTAAGTGCTTGAGCGCTGTAAAGGAAGAGGAAGAGGGTCAAATCTGACTGACATGAGCGCTATACAAGAACCCACTATTATTATTATTATTATTAAAGTCAAAGTAATGATATTGGAGTGCCATGAGTGGTTATGTGCCAGACTGAGTGCTATACAAGAACCCACTATTATTATATTATTATCATATTTATTGTTAATATTACAATTAACCCAAGTCAGTAAAGAATTAAAACATTACAAGCACTACTTGACACCATCAATTTATCATTTTGTTTGCTTCCTAATCATTCCCTTTTTTATTTCTTTATACAAATGTTGGCATCTTCTTCGTTATCAACACCACAAATGCATGAACTTGTCATATCTTCAGAAAGGTAGTTCTGACAGATTAACAACCATTCAAAGTGTTGACTTTAAATGTGCTGAAATTATTACCTATACCTCAGGATGATTCAAAACAACCACCAATAACCAAGGGTAACCAATCCCATAAAAGAGACCAATGTTTTCCTGAGGCCACTACAATGTTTTCCTGAAGACATTATATACCATGTTCAAGGAATCAAGGAATTAGTCAGACTTCCCATCCCACTTCCTTACCATGACCGTCTCTGCCTCTTGTATGAGTGATGCAGTCTTGGCTTCGAGGGCAGCATTTAGACGCCTGCATGTAAAGATCAATGCACATGACATGGTTGGTTTAAATTTAATTACCAGTATGGCAAAACAGAAAAAAAATCATGACTGGCACATCAGTAATGGTTGTCATTAATGAGCATCTCAGCAATAATTTTCCATTTTCCAATACAGACTTCATTTTGATTCATTTGGTGCAAAAAAGGTTTGATTTTTTAAAGAGAATTAGTAGTATGACAAGCAAGGGACATTCACCCCTGGATAACCACCCCCAGTCAATTACCCCCTAGGACAACTGCTCCTTAGGACAACTACCCCTAGGGCCATGTTCGGTATGTATATTCTGTTGTACAACGCATTAATGAAGTTTTTATCATACTTGCTATGTCAACAAATTAATGAATAAAAAGGTAATAGATCAGAAAGGCACAGAAGTTCGAACTTCGAACTATCCCCACTCCCACAACACAAGGTGGTCTGTGTACTAATCTTGCAAGACATTCATTTATCACTTGCCTAAATACACTTGGTAAAGAGGCTTACTATACTCCAATTCTAAACATAGGTTATGATAGGTATGATTACAACCTAATTACATATTGCTTTAAACAAATTTCATTGTGGATTTCATAGACTTACATATACTCTTCTTCACGGCTTACAAGATCCTTGTTCACACCAGCACTGGATGTTGGTCTTGATCCTGTACCAGCAGCTTTGTTTCCAGTTGCTGACCTTCGACCTCCAACCGCACCTCCAGTAGATGGTCTACTCCTCTGTTCAAAAGAAAATAAAGTTGTGTTAGGAACGGAGAATGAAACTAAATATTGCTCCTCTGCATAGACAGGCACATGCAAGCTTATGAGACTATACATTTATGTAGAGGCCTTGGCTATAGGAAGGACTAGAAGATTGGTGAAACCTTCTTTTGAGCCTCTGGACAGACCACCCATCTATGAAGACCACATTATCTATTTTCCTTGAGTAGGGTTTCTCATTGACATAATTACAACAGGGATCTGTACATAATGCCCACCTCCGTCTACACCTCCCTTTGTCTCCCTTGAGTACCGTAGATTTCATATACAGGCTTCACTGATGTCCTTTGACAAGATGTAAATATACATTTGGCACTCTCCACCTAGGCGTAAATGTGTATCTGGTATGCTTGGGACCTAGTTACTTTGGTTGCTCGACTATAACTGAGAGCCTACTGAGTTAATAGTGTTTAAGCATCATGGGCATCACAAAATGACAGATTAAAGAGCGCTGTCCAAGAAACTGTTATTACTGTTATCTTTAATATGGGTGTAAGTGAGAAAAGTACAGTATATCAAGCTTGAATACAGAAAAGGTATGGAGAACGAACCCGAGAAACAGAGTGGAAATAGACATGTTTACGAGTTGGTCAAGGTCAGAGGGCAAGATCTCAGCTAGCTTGCCAAGCAAGCATTTCAATCAAGAGATGTCCAGTGGTTTAAGCACTTAACTGGAAGTGGAAAGGTTGCGGGTTCAATCCCAACACAGCACTACTATCCTTTGGCAAGACATTAATTTACATTTGCCACTCCATACCCAGGAGAGAAATGGGGATCTGGTACTGGTAGGATGACAAAAACCTTTGTGGTAGAAATTACCATATGCCTTCATGTATAGGGTGACCATATTGGTAGTAATACTCCCCAGAAGAGTGGAAATCGTACACACTGTGTGTGTGAATTAATCCGATGACCATGCAGGAGAGTTATATAAATCTCTATAAAGCAATTGGAAATGGTACTCCATATTAAACAGTATGTTTCCAGATTACATTCACTTACTCTACCACCAGGAATATGTAGACACAGTTTATTTCATGGCCTCTTATCCTGTCGCAACCTATCAAAATGAATCTCCTTGAAGAAAGAAATGAGAAACAAACACTGTCCTTAAATGTTGTTTTCTCAATTTGACCTTGATGACAGTTTACCATTTTTAATATACTTCTCCCCAACAACATACAAGTAAGGCTACCACCACAGGTAAATTTGTACATGGAATATGACTAACTGAACACTTCATTACTACTTTCCTCTATAAAAAAATTCATACTGCCCTGACGTCTGTCCTTCAATCTCTCTCTCTATCTCTCTCTCTCTCATGAATATTTTTTACTAGACATCAGCACTAACTTTATGAAGAAGAAGAAGAAGAAGAAGAAGAAGAAGAAGAAGAAGAAGAAGAAGAAGAAGAAGATGAAGAGGAAGAAGAAGAAGAAGAAGAAGAAGAAGAAGAAGAAGAAGAAGAAGAAGAAGAAGAAGAACCTGGCAGTGGGGACATCCAAAACGGTAAATTGAAAAGATTGTATTTTACTGTTGTTGTTTAGACTTTAGGTGTCATCAATTGTCATAAAAGACCGATTTTGAGTAAACTAAGTTGAGTGTTGTACAGACTACAGTGTTGTTTGAATCAAAACAACAGTGGCCATCTCGTGAAATAAGCCACCTCTCTAGTCCCGCGCGTGTACAAAGTCTATGGAAATTCAATGAGTCCACCGCCTCGGACTAAATGAACGCAAGTCAATGGAGGAGTAACCTATTTCACGATAATGCCACAACAGTTTTTAATGCACAGCCAAGATAGTAATGTAGCTATTTGTGGTTATGCGTTGAGCATTGCGCGTACATTTTTTCTAGACCTATGACAATTTTACAATTGCACTTTGCAGTGCCACTTATTCCCAGCAAGAATTGTAACGTGTGGGACAGTACTAAAAAAACTACTATTTTATTCCTCCTCTATCCACATCGTTCATTGCGAAATTGATCAAAACATAAACAATAATAAAACACTTAATGCTACTTACTGCTGATGATGGTCGTGCCCCACTTGCTCGACTGTTCCCTCTGCTCTCTGCCATTATGAAATTTCAATTAGAAATTATTTTCATAGAGCGTTCCGTTAGTTCGTTAGCGGTCACCGAGGCAGCGACAAACAATGTACGAAAGATGCGTTCACATTAGAGCCAATCTTCAATATACGTACATATTACGGTATGTGAACTAGTGAACGAGAAACCTCCGTCTGTCTCTGTCTCTGGCATCAAACTCTGGCTACGTGCCTGACTATATAGCCTCTTTCTTTGGCAGACAAGATCATCTACTCAAACTCACAAACCATATGCTACTGTGGATGTCTTTAAAAGTCCTTCTACCCACGTACTGTGATATTCTTGAATAAATTACCCTGTGTTACAACTAATACACACAGAGGCGGGGAGGGCCGCCCGAAAAGTGCCCCTTTTTACATAGGAAAAATGCCCTTTTATTTTGTAAGAAGTGCCCCTTTTACATAGGAAAAATGCCCCTTTGACTTTGACAAGTGCCCCTATTACTTAGTAAAAGTGCCCCTTCCCCCTTTTTACCCCTGACGAATGCCCTTTTTATTTTTGACACGTGGCCCTTTTCCTTCGACATGTTCCCATTTTCCTTTACAATAAGTGTCCATGCTCCATTTTCATGAAACTTGAAATTATCTTGAATAAGTGCCCCTTTTAATCTCTAGTAAGTGCCCCTTTTCGGGTAAGAGAAGCGCCCTTTTTCACTTTTGTTAAGCGCCCCCTTCACCTCTGATAATTGCCCTATTCAAATCTTAGAGGTGCTCCTTTTACTTTGACAATTGCCCCTTTTCCTTTGTAAGAAGTGCCCCTGTCCCTTTTAATAACTACACCTTTTAACCCGGATAATCGCAACTTATATTTTTACATGTGCCCCCTTTCCTTTCTAAAAAGTGCCCCTTTTCCTAATGATAAGTGCCCCCATTAAAAAGAGAGAGAGCTCCTTCCCCTTCTCATAACTACCCCTTTCCCTTTCTAATAAGTGCCCCTTTTCCTTATGATAAGTGCCCCCATTAAAAAGAAAGAGCTCCTTTCCCTTCTCATAACTGTCCCTTTTAAAAATCGGAACGTTGCTCCCTTTTCATTCAACAAATGCACATTTTCCTTTAGTATAAGTGCCCCTTTTACATTTTCAAAGTGCCCCTTTTCATATCTGGTCAGTGCCCCTTTTCACCTCTGATAATTCCCCTTTTAATAATGATGCGTGCCCCTTTTCCCTTCTTATAAGGGACCTATCCCCTTTTCACCTCTTATAAACGCCTTTATCAAATGCTGATGGGTGCCCCTTTTCCATCAACAAATGCCTATTTCCCATTTTTGTAAATGCCTCTTGTTCATCACTGGTGAGTGCCTCTTTTCAGGTGAAAAAATGCCTCATTTTCACCTCTTACAACTATTCTTTGTACTTTGACATGTGCTCCTTTTCTTTTCTAATCTTATCCTTTCGATAATTGTCCCCTTTCCATGTAATCATTAAACGTGCCCCTTATCAAAGCGACTAAGAGAAATTTTCCCCAAAGTCGCTCGTTGCGCTCGCTCGCATTTAAAGATGATATAATTATGTTACTTATCAGAGGTCTCTTCAGTCTTCCGTTATGAGAATGTGCTTATAACCCCATCATGATTGACTTTTTCCCTCTTTATATAGTGTAATTTTTCGCACTGCGACCTCACAGATCTTTAAAATTTTTCTCGCTCGCTTNCAGTCTCAGTTTGCAGCCGGGTTTGCAGCCTCCTACTGGAGCTCGTCTCCTGTAAACTGAGCAGCCATGTCCTCTTTAACTTCACTGACTGGCTGTTTACTGCATCAGTAGCCCAACACAGAGCGAGCTGCAAAAGGGATTAACCTGTTGACTACTGATTCTCTTGGCTTAATAAAGGGACCACCCGGTTCCAGCATGCACAGGGTTAATACTGCAGAGTTCAGGGGTCAAGCCCATGAGACCGACAGCCCACGGGACTGTCAAGTCGGTCTAGTAAACCCTATAATCAGTGAAGAGAGAAGACCCCGACACCAATGGGAACATCTCGTGGGCCTTTGAAGGTTGACCTGGGCCCCATCTAGTTGTGATAGAAATTAATCGCAAATAATTTTCGATTAGTATCAACTCTTTATCAACCCGGTGCCCAGATCGACATGATTAGGCCTATTGTCGGTCCCGTGGGCTTTCGGTCTACTTTGTTGTCCCCGCTAAGAGCACTTTTTTTTTAGAGAGACATAACTCTCGCGCAATACTTCAACACCTTTACTTGACAAAATGTCACTGTCAGTATACGATACATAAAAATGATACATGTATGATGACCACCGTATCGAAATGAAAGACAAAACGCTGGACAAATATTCATTAATTTCAATATTTTTCCAACATACTGTAGGCCCTATTCATGGTTGGCATAATTTTAGCATATTTATCTCGAATTAGGATAAAAGTATACTCTCTATAACATTTTAAAAAGAGTAAGTTTTCACTCTATTTTCACTTTCTTGGGAGTGACGTCAGTGATCACTTGTTTAGGAGTGAATATCAATTGATTTTAGAGTGCTCTCTAAGTAGAAAAGAGGTAACGTTCACTCTATTTTCACTACCTTTTCACTCTCCAGAGGAGTGACGTCAGTGATCACTCGATTTTTTTTTTTAGAGAGTACCTTATGTAACTGGTTGGAAGCAGTGGCTTAATGATTTCTCCTGAATAACCTTGCACAGAACAAATAAAAATACATGTACAGGTAGGCCTACCTTTCCTTTCCTCGTCATCATTAACATAAAGCGTTAAAAGGTATATAATTACTGCAAACATTCTAGAACACTATTTTATAAAGTAAATAAAGCTATAAAGTTAACGAAATAGATCATAGATGCATGTCATGATTGTTGTGCATCCTTCAAAAATTTAGCACAAGACGTGTAGGGAAAAGGCGGAAATAACGTTACGTGCACTTGTTCAAGTGAAAGCGCGCGTTAATTCGGTAGCGGAGCTTCAGCCGCTTGGCGTCGTTTTATGAACTCATTTTCTAGTCAGTGTCTGCGGGGGGTAAACGTATGAATGTCTGTGCCTCTAACTTTCTACCGACATAAGCTGATGGTGCAGGGAATTACTAACGTACGCGAACTTGGAATGAAGTTGTCTTTCGGATGATAATCGTCTTAACTCATCGTGCATAAGTTTTGGGGGATGGGTCACAGCATGGCGTCACGCACTTTAAACGCTCTTACCTGGATCTTACTATTAGCTGCAATAATATTCCTAACTGATGTGGAGATGGTGCACGGAAGAGGGACCAGACGTACAGCCACTGTTCGTGGATGCACGTAAGTTACATAACATTAGTCAAAATATCTCTGGTGGTCTTAAGGTTTATTTACGTCACCTTTAAACTTCAGGATGCGATTGTTTCAATAGGCTTAATTGTATTTAGCACCTTTCTTCAATTCTGAAGAACGACGATCTGATCTTTCAAATTACTGACCGATCGCGCTACCCTGTATCTGCTCAAAGATAATAGAACATTATCATACTTAGCCATATCTCAAAACTCATAGCTTCCAATAGTATTCACTATTCGTGGATGCACGTAAGTTACATAACCTTAGTGAAAATATCTCTTGTGACGAATTGGTCTGTTGAGGTCAAATTCACCTTGGAAACTTTTGGATTTGATTGTTTCGATATAGGCTTGATTGTATTTCTCTTCTTATTTCGTTATAAAATTAAATCACACTATTATTTGAATGCCTTAATACATTGCAATGTCTTATGGCGCAAGCTTATGAAGAAGAAAAATTACAGAGATGGCAATGTTATCGATTTCTTTTAGAAGGTGGATTTGTTAAAAGAGTAGCTATCTGAACGCAGAAGATTTTTTTTTTTATAAATTGCATCGCTTCATTTATTATTGCTGAAGTACATTGGGAAAATGATTGGGCCATAGCTTGGCTGGTGTACATTTTATTTACGATTCTTGTTTGTTTTATTGTTTTATATCATTTTAAAAGAAATTCATATCATCTGTCAAAATAATGATCCACGTTGCCCTGTTTACCTCTAAATGAAAAAGGGTCATACCCGGGAATATGCTGACATACGAGGTGCTACTTCGATTATGTGAATGTGATGGGCGAATTGTCAAGTTATTGTGCATTCATTGGTGGTATAACTGTTAAAAGAAATTTGTTAATATCTTTTACTAATTTTTTTTTTTTTTTAAATCATCAAATGCGAAGTAATATCGTGTAATTAATCCTTTGTTTTTAATTTCTAGGGGAGGTTTAGACAATTTATACCAAAGACTGCACACATAGAAATTTAGTTTTGCTTCAAATCAAAAAAAGGGTAAAGATCCTATAGTAAAAAGGAAAGTGGTTTGCAATTCATACAGAATGATAGTTCATTTTCTTTCTACTGGCAAAAAAGCTTCATTTACCTAATCTCTTCCTTCCCAAAAGAGATCATAGGTCTAAGTACCTGCATTTTTCAATCAATCAATCAATCAAGGTCAACTTTTCCATCCATCTTCTGAAATAAACAACGTGTTGTCTCAGACACCATGTCACATGTTCATGATCATTTTGCATGACGTTAGTCGTAACACCTGGAATCTTTGAATGTTTGTTTCACATTGTGATCAATCTAGATCACAATGATTACATTCTAGACGTTTTAACATTAAAACTGGGGACATGCAAGAAGGTTGGTCCATTGGGGGAATCAAGTCTTGAAGTTCTTGCAGCTTTTTCAATTTCGTATGTGGCCTCATGCAACTTTATAAAACTTTTATTGCTGACCGAACGAACTTTTGAATGATTCCATTTATAATCATAATGAAATGGCAACCCAAATTATTGTTTAGAACTATAGCAAGATCGGCTTGAATTATTCTGTACACACGATTCTTCTTTTTTTCCACTTGGTTTTAAAAGCTACATCCGGATATATGAAAAATGCTACCACAAACATGCCACATTTACTTTACGTAAACAAAATATAATTCTGTAACAGTAACTACTCGTATAAAACGGATACGGTAAATTACGATTATCTACTAGTAGAAATCATGTATGATCTGCAAGAACGTTGACGAAGAATTCTTTTACATTGATGGGTTCCTAGCGTTGACGGATCAGAAAGCTTAGCATAGTTGGCCTTCATTCTGTGATCCCTTCTTTGATAGCATCTTTATCCAGCTTGTCTCCAGGCGTCAAGGGAATTAAACAGAATTTTTCAATTCAATATTATCTTTTATTTTGTCATAGGAGACTTCCCGTATAATGAATTATCAACCGATCTCTTCCATGCAATATTGTTCAAGATCCACAGACTTCAAGTAAATGAAATATAAAGTTAAATATTGGAATTATTATTGTATATTGTATGTAATTCTAGTTTATTTTGTTAAATCAAAAGGTTGAATGTTATAACTCTTGTTTTCAATAAAACATCGCATTTTCTACCATGAAGTTAACATAAAAGTAATAATAGCACTTGCACGTTTTCTGTCATGTAGCTTAAAATCCCTGTAATTTCATTTTCTCATAACATCTTGATTATATTACATGAAGAGGTATATTGTCGACTGTGTGCATGAGATGGTATACCGAGGTCAAACGATGTCTTGTTTGGTTTAATCGAGAACATTATTGGGTAACTTTTTTTTTATGAAATCGACCTCTGTATGTTTTCCTCTTGTACTTTCATTACTCGGTTGTGACTTCTACTCGATTTGAACAGAAACAAATTGAAATGAAAATATTATTTCATCACTGGGAAAATACTAATTGTTCATCATTTTCAAAACTAATATTTGTCATCATGATTGATTATGTATCAGAGAGGCGGACGGGAGGGGGAGGGGTATATAGCATACAAAATCTCAGCACGTCAGAACCGTAAAATCACTACCATTGCAATCTCAGGTGTATACTAATAGTCATAAAGACCCGTAGATTTAAATTTTAGGCAAGTTACAAGGCTTTGTTTCCCCCTCTCCGATTCCCTATTGTAGTTTGCTGAAGTAGGGGTAGGGTCCTGATGATGGCAGCCTCCCGAAAAGTAGCAAGTGAGTGTGTATTCAGGGGCGGCCGAGCGACTTCCAAATCTCATGAACTTCAGTTGGCGAACCCTGGAGTGAAGAAACGGAAGACACCCTGGAAAACATAGGACACCTCTCTGAAATTTTGGCAAACGTAGTGGATATTTTATGATTTCACTTTCTATTCTCAGATTTCTGTGAGTCACAACCGGAGCATTACATTATGGTAGCACGAGCTTTAAGGTTTAAAAGGGCTAATCGTTATTCCTTTCCAGTTTTGTCTGTTCACCGAAAATCTGTACTTTTCAGAAACTAAGAATAGATTTAAGTATAAATAAATGACAGAAAGCGTGCTCCTTTAATACCTCATTGGTCTCTTTTATGGGATGGGGAGGTGCGTGAAAAGTGTGCGGTCTACTCTTTAGGCTACAGATATTGGGGAAAAAAATAATCAAGTGTTTCAATGAAAATGGGAAAAGGCCATGAAAAATGAATTTCACAATACATTAACCAACCTGTTAACATAACAATGCACTTAACCAACTAATCATACTTTGGTCGGAAGGGCGGGATCGAGGGAGAGGGGCGACCTATTTTTTTACACACAAGACGAGCACACAGAAAAGGAATAATAGATGAACGATATATTTTTTAGAAGAGGCGTAAAGAGGGATTATTGCTCCAAACATGATATGAAAAGTATTAATAGAATTTGTAGAAAAAGAGAGGAATTTGATGATAAATGAGTTAATTATTCCTAAGATGTGTTCACCACCATTTAGAATTGCATCCTCTGCCTAGCCATAAAACGAAGAAATCTAACACGGAATATATTTTACAAAAATGATCTAAGTAATTCTAATCTCGACTGATTTGTTCTTCTTCTTGAGAGAAACCTCCAAATAATCTCCCCCTCAATCATTTGTGACGGGAGTGTGTGATGCATATTACCGGTATGCTTTTTAAAGACATGATTATCAAGACAGTTTACGTGTTTATTGTGACGTGATAAATGACGTACATAAGGAACTTATGTTAATGTTAAAGTAAAAACGTAAAACTGCACGGTCGGAGTCAGCGATCTACATAGAGGTACAAAATGAATACCAAATGTTACCACATATTTTGTTGAATATAAAAGTTTCTTCTACACCTTAATTTCGGGGAAAATAGTTTTCAGTATATCTCAGGAGGGTGGCAATTCATCACCATGAACAGTGAAACAAAAGATAGGTTACCAAATCATAAAGGATAGGGGAAGCGGTAAAGGGAATTATCCCCGTAAATTTCTATTCGAGGGTATAAAAGGAAACCATTGGTTTTATTTCGGAACTCATTAGACCAAGAGATGGGACTGCTGCCAGCTTCCAAACGCTTTTATGATTTTATCCTAAACTAGGAAAACCACCAACTTTTGAGAATGGAGTTCAGCACAACGAAAATATATAAGTCAAGCCACTGGCTGTTTATTTGTTTAAGAGAGAAAAAACTAACCTTTAAGAATCAGTTTCAATTCCATTTGAACGAGAAACTAAGACTGAGAATCGATAGTTTGTTACCTTTAGGAATCAGTGGCTCTTTATGAGAAAGTCTGATTCTCTTTCGTTTCACTTTCATTTGAACAAGAAACTAAAAATCGATGGTTTGTATACATGACACTTTTTATATATTGATAAGTACTCTGCCTGACGCGATGAATAAAATGTAAAATTGTATTTTTTGTTCCGGTTTAGACATCGTTATGAAACACTCATATGACAGAGAGAGAGAGAGATAGCTAGAGAGATAGGGGTAAGGTGGAAACATAACATCAAAAATTAAAATCCCTACACTATGGACTTATATGTTCACAATTTATTGTACAGTCAAACCTGCTTTAGTGACCACCTGTCTACAAAGGCCACTTTTTGTGTTTCCCTTGGGCGGTCGCTATAGACAGGTTTGACTGTATTTCCAAGGAAACACAAATGACCATAACATTTTAGCAGTAGCATAGCATACATGATTTCAAATTTATAAAGACACGTCATGGTCACCTCAGTCAAAATTTAGATCAATTCATTTCAAAACACTCCGGAAGACGTAATCTATCTGTGCGTTTATCGAATTCTGAATTATGTGAGGACCCGCAGAAAGAAGAAATGAGGGCATTAATATAAAAATGATGTAACGATTGCATTTAAGATTAGAAGACATTTATCGTCACATTAAGTTATTTTCAATTTCATCCAACCCCGAGAAACTTTGAGGGCATTCTCGCATCGTGTCACAAAAATGATTTTGTAAACAACTTTATTTTTAAAGATTAATTCCATCTATGCTTGCATTACCATGTCTGACTTTAATATTCAAAACATTTTATTCTGTTGTTAAACAAGGGGGAAGTGTTTCTTTAATTCTTGGGAGGGGGGGGGGTATGCACCAAGTATTTAACTGATCAATATATAAGTATACAGTTTTGCCCTTATTTCACAAAGTTGCACCAAAGGCGGAATACTAACCTTTAGATCACCCAATTTTCACGCAACCCCCCCCCCCTGTATTTTAAACACTTATTATTGTTCATCATGTTGTTTGGGTTTTGTTCTTAGAAAAGATTTTCATAACTTTCATGAAGCTGTGTCATCACCACAATTATATCCGTCTGTTCATAATTTTCTCCATTCATTTAAACACTCTTTGACGGCATCATGCATCAAGCGTGTGCAGTTTGGAAGATTTCCATATCATTTTAATACCCGTTGCAATCTAAAGTGCATACAAATTGATAACAATCCAAGAACTGTAATGAAAGAATGGCTGTCATTTTTTCTCTCTATGTTTTCCTCCAAATACAATAAGTCTGACGTCTCATGTGATAATTAGCACGACATTGAAAGGCGATTGGTGGATAAAACAGCTGCATGATTCCAAATCTAGATTGATTTTAATTTCTTGTTATAGGGAAAAAGGTTTTCTCTCTCTTTTACTCTCTCTTTCTCTCTACCCTTTCCCCTTTACTACTCCGTCTCACCCCTCACGCTCCCCGCTCTCTCAGCTTCTACCCCGTCTCCCCCATCTCTCTCTCTCCCTCTCTCTTATCTCTCACTCTCTCTCTCTTTCTATTCCATTAACCCCCAACTCCGCCCCACCCTAGTCTCTCTCTCTCTCTCTCTCTCTCTTTCTCTCTTTCTTTATCATGGTTATCCCACTTTAATATTATATCATCAAATTGTCAAACATTTTAAAATGAAGAAGTAATGGCTGAACATTGCTATAAATACTAAATTCTGACCTACGATGTTTACCGATTTAAATTTTACAAGAGGATACCCCCCCCCCGAAAATCTCTCCCTCTCTCTCTCTCTCTCTCTCCCGTTCTCTATTTTTAATGACTTCCCCCGCATTCTGTTATCAAGATAGCTGTTTTCTCTAAATTAGTTAGTTTTGTCTATAAGTTTTCTCAAATAGGAATTATATAGATTAAGCCAGCGATTAATTTCTTGATAAATGTATAATCATGCTGTTATGCCACATTATTCCCGTTAATTGCTTTGAAATGAGTTTATTTATTTAAAATAAAAACGTTTGTTATCTTACGAAATTGAACTTAAGGTAATTAAAATTGGAAAATATTCAAGGGTCGAGAAGCAAGCTAATATAACATAGGGCAAGCAAACGTGTTATATTTTATAAAGTTTTATTAGTTTACTCTATGAATTACGCGTCCTAAATAATTGTATATGCAATACTTATCTCATTTTCTCTTGAGATGCCTACAAAGGCTTCAATACAGAAAAATCACAGATTAGTGACCAGCCATGAAAGTGTAGAAAACTCGACACTATTTGCTTTCTCTTAACGGATATAAACCCAGCGTGAGGAAGTTTGTCATCGGATCTCGACAAAAAAAATCAAACCAATATCTTTGATATCATACTCAGGTATCAGGAAGAATAACAGATTATGACCGTTGGAAAGGATATTAATCTTTCAAAATGAGTCTTGTCCACTTCATGAAGTTCTCGAGAGAGAACAATAAAAAATATAGTGATAACTGTACCCCTAGAAAGTTAGTTGTTGGAATCCTTTCGTTAAATTGTTTAATATTGGTTAACATTAAAATATGCAATCCATTTATTAACAATATTTCTGTTGCAGAGTTTTTGCCAACTTGGTTTAAATTGGTAACAGTATGGCGTATACTATTTTGTTGTGTGCTTGCCCAACAAAGCAGCATTCGTCATGTTGTAACCAACTATTATACTGACCGTGGTTTATGGCTCTGTCCTCGCCTCTACCCCTCCCATCTCGACCTGTGATTTTAATATTAAACCATGAGCACTTCCACAAATCTAATCTTATGAACAGGAAGGAACCACAACATAGGGTGTGGGAATTAGTACATCATTCAGTATTATATTTTCCTTCCTATCTTCCCCATAAATGACAATGATTCTATACGCTCTGTACATTGCTTCACCACTTCGTTAACAAAAAGTTTAATTTCATTTTCATTTTCAGCATTCATTATTTTTCCCTGTGTCATCCATTCCCCCCCTCTCTCTCTCTCTCTCTCTCTGAACCTCTTGTCGCACTGTTTGCTCTTTTCTTCTCTTTTATCCTCGCCCAGCCAAATCTGCTTTGTTTAAAAAAAAAACCTTGAGAGTTACAGTTACATCTTAGAAAGTAATTTTACCGATTTCTCTCCCCATTGCCGGGATTTCGTGAGGTATACAGTCATTTCAAGCTTCTTGTTCGAATCTGATGATTGTTTGAGATATATGACATAGTGTGTGATCAAGAAACAGCTAGCTATTCTTTTAATACCGATGTCTGCATAACAACAGTTGTTTGTTCAGATTATGAAGAAGAAAACAAATGTCAATGATTGTTTTTATCCACGGAAGGATTCCATCATGCCTATATTTAAATAAATCATTTTTTATAATCCGTTTCAATATTTTTCGAATATTTTTACGGAATATTGCATACTAAGGGTTCACCCCTATGTGGATTTGTTATTATATGGTTATGAAAGAGAAATTAGACTTTTGGATTAATTATTTCATGCGAACACCCATTACTGTTTCATTCTGTCATCCGCTGTTGAAAATGATAGCATGCACTGGATATCGTGCATACAAGTTTTGCAACACTTCAATGTCTAAACACATGAAATTCTCTATGTTTCTACCACTTGCCAACATATAAACCTACTTGAATTATAAACCAGGTTTCAGTGATGCCATGCCCTCATTATCAATGAAAACAAATTCATAATAGGTGCCAGTCGTCTGGTGATTATGCCAACATCATGCCCCCGATCAGATAATGCTTTCCTATCTTTCAAATCTTAAAATCATCGTTTACAGACAAAGACGGGGCCTCAATGTTTCATTAAAAGTTATAAGAACAAAAATAAGAGAAATGACTCACTTTTTTGTCAAAGATTGGTAATGACCTACATGAGGATGCTTTTATTTGTGTGATGACTAATTCTTGCATCCGATCAATTCGTCATTCTGATCATGCTGTTGTAACGAACTGCTTCTGATTATGTAATCTAATTCCAGGTTTACCAGTCATAGCACGTACAGCGTCGATTTAGATTACCTCCACACTGTTTCTGCTCTAGGCCTATAGCCAGCGCAACAATAGCACATTCAAAATGACGCTAGACGAAAAAAAAAAATAATATATACCATTTTTATTTAGTATATAGTTTGCCAGCTGAGATTAGACACTGAGCATGTCTGGAAAAAAAATTCAAGGCGAAGAAACAATGCAATATCGCACGCACTTTTTTATTCTTCTGTGGGTGGTAGTGATTATGAATGGACCATGGTAAAATTATATTTTGAACTACTTGGTCAGATAATCAGAGATGATAAAAAACGAAAACATCATGGCCACTTCCAACAACAAGACAAGTGCCAATGAAAGTTTTTCGATCTTTATGAAAACGGCTTCGTGAGGAAACTATGTATAGCCATTAGATAATTATATTCTTATGATCCAATTGAACTGATTTGTTGTTATCTGATCTTCTAAGTGTAATTTTGTTTTTAAATTAAAATAAATCCTTTATCAAAGTATTACACCACGAATTTACAATCTTTCCTTAAGTTTAATTTTCAACTTTGTTACTTAAAACAAAACTTTGCATTATAGTTATTTTCAAATAATCTATTCAAGAGCTGTGTTGTTTAATTTCATTTCAACGTGAATTTATGAATATCTGTAAAAAGCATGCAATATTCAGATGCATCACTATTATACTAAATTCTTAGCTCTTAATGATGATACACAAAACCTAAACTCAATAATAGATATCGTCTGCAATTGAAATATTGAATCAAAATGATGTTTAGCGTGGCCTTTGAGGCGGTTTAAGGCTAAGCTCTCATTTCCTCACAAAAAGAAATCTTTTTCATCCCGTCAATGCTCATTGGGTTGTGATAGACATCTTCTTTCTCTCTCTCTCTCTCTCTCTCTTTCACTCTCTCTCTCTCTCTCTCTCTCTCTCTCCATTTGTTCGTGTCTGTCTTCTCCTGAAGGAAGTAGGCAATTATGATAAGAAAACTGAGTTATATGCAGAGAAGTGGTATGATTCTTCACGAACTGTACAGACTTTTATACGTGCATCGGATCACGCGAGGCGCCAAACTACAGAAAAGCCATGAAGAGTTGTTCAAAGTTATCTAATTGCATGAAACCATTCTGATTGTCTAGACGCCAACTTATCGAGTTATTGTCAATTGGAGATCAGGGCGGCTAGAGTGATAGGTACAAATTATATCGTTATGTATCGAGGGACCCTTAGCTTCTGACACATTGGAACAATGTAAGCCAAGTGTTCAGGTTGTCCTTAATTCACAATTTGTGAGACCCAGAAAGCCCTCTAGTCTTGTTCAATGGTATGGTGATACTAGGCCAGAAAGCATTATCTGAGCAGTGTCACCCCAATGCATAGACCGTTCTATCATTTCGTCTTTATTTTCTTTTTTCAATTTTGCCCTCGCGTATCGTCGAGTACCTCCCAATTACTAACCTGAAAACCTCATTTTGTCAATCACTGCCCGGTGTCTGGCTATTATCCTTCAAACTTTGTGTAAAATCTCTTGGACTGTCCTTTCTCCCTGTAGTGCATATGCCCAACTCTGCACCTCATTATACATGCTGTACACGCAACCTCCAGCTCATCTTATAGTTTTGAGTGGCAAACCAAACCCTCTGCAAAAGTTCAACCAGAAGTCGAACCCCAGCCTCCTTGATCGAACCAGTCATCCTCAAATTGGCCCCATGATCGATCAACCTCATGATGTCTTTCTGTTTCGTTATTTTTTCTGATGTCGAATATGCTGAGTCGATATTCAAAGAAGAATAAAACATGCTTTCGCCTCCGTCATTATTCACTTCCTTCACTTTTTAAACAAGTACTTAAAGCTTTTAATATAAAAGCAAGTAAAACCTTTGTTTCCCTTTTCCGTTAGGCCTACAACAAAAGCGATGTCATTATACAATAATTGTATGAGGTTGTGCTGGTGTCTTAATAGCACTATCAGTTTCGATTGCACAACGAATATGGAATAAAATCATTTATCCAGTCGAAAACATTGCAAATGTGTCATAAAAGTACAGTGACCCTTCCTATAGGTTTGGGGAAAAAACTGTACTTAACACTTCATGTCAGGAAAAGTGAAATACCGTATACTTTCAAAGGAGCTCCTTATCTCAAATTATCTCTTGTTTGTATTTTAATTAGTTACTCGTGACTTGATGGTGAGCGGGGGTAGTGTGGGGCTAGAGGGCAGGAGGAGAAATTCGGAAGTTCCGTCGAGTTATGTTCGGCTTCCCTTGTTCTTACTAATTGAATTGTATTTTTGTCCATACCTTTACGGTAATTGCAAAGGATATCGTTAGTTTCCTTCTCGAGATCTTTGTTGGTTTACGAGCTTGTCTGTCATGCATGCAACGACCGGAATCTTGAACGTAAAAATACAATTATGAAAATCTCAATCACTTATATACATTTTACTATACTGCCTTTTAACGTTTGAACATTAATTTCAAATTACCATAATAGACCTTTTAATAAGAGAATGAGAAGAAAAAAAAGTATTAAGCATTCCTGCTAAACATTATTTGAAAAAAAAAAGTTTTACTAGGATCCGTATTTAATGGCCTAGTTAGATATTTCCCCTCTTCATAATGCATTACTTTCTAATTCAACGTTTCTTCGCTATAATCGGAGCGTATGGAGTTAATCAAACAAAGGATAAACAAAAGAGAATTTTGTGTACGAATGCTTTTAAATAGCAACTCGACATGAGGTTTGAATGAAAGACCAACATACAATCATAAATGCAATATATAGGCCTATTGCCTTGAAGCGGATAGTCATGTTGGGTTCATTTAGAAGGGCATACATCTTACTCACTGTGGTATTTTTGACTGGTAGTACTTCTGAGTTCAAATACCTATTGTTTCTTTCTCTTAGTTGAAAACAAGGGCACAGTATCGGATATCAAGATGTTTTTCCATAATACCAGGAAATACATCAGTATTCGTTCTCGATAAGAAGATTAATTGGCCTAGCTACGCCGCATTGCTTCAGAAAGGATCTCTCAGTCAAGGAAATAAGATTTATAACAGGAACATTTCTGAAATATTTAGATGGAATGTCAGCTATTGGGTTTCGTCATCTTCAAATTTGATAACTTGTTTGCACAACATGAATATTTTATGCTATTTGCTCTATAAATTCAGCGTTTACAGTTATTATTTTCGTTTCATGTTCATTTTGCTCGTAGAAAAAAATCATATTTGACTGAATCGTTGTAAGTGATTTTTTAGAACATTATGTTATTAAATTTACATTTATCTCAAGTACTATTTTGCATGTTTTGATTCAGTTTGATTTAGAGACTTGTTTATTCTCACTCACAGAACAGTGAAAAATGATGTTGAGTAATCTTTGCAAGTTACCAATTCAATCTATTAATAATTAGACAATCGTTTTTAGTATTATGTCTACAAAACATGGCAGACTTGAAAATTGGAAACAGAATACTTCATCCAGTAGTATAGTGATAAGAGAATATTTTGGTAATGATGGATGAACTTGAAGTTCACTGCACAGATTACCACCAGCAAATCAAAGGTTGGCTGGTCGTAGGATCAGTTCGTTTTGAAATGTCATGGGGAAGGGGAATCGGAAGTATATTCAGAGTTCAAATTATAACCAGCCATATAGAGTGCTTCTTAACCCCTTCTCCATGCGTAGACACTGATAGAGCTAAGTGCAGTTTCTGGTATCAGATACAGATACGGTTCTTGAAGACTTGACATGAACTGGCATGTGGTAAACGTGCACCCTATTTTTAAAGTTGTATGTCCGTCTTAACTTAACTCGCTTAAGTCAGTTTAAGTGCTTAATTTATTGAAATTTAATGCGGAAGTAAGTGACATCGGACAATGACAGAGAGATGTCTCAACTGTGTGTGTTTCTGCACCTCTTTCTCTCTCTCTCTCTCTCTCTCTCTCTCTCTCTCCTCAATCTCTCTTTCTATATCTATATATCTCTCTATCTCTGTGTCTCTCGACCCCTCCCCCTCACCCACACACAACTCTATGTGTGTGTGTTTGTTTCTCTTTTTTTTTCTCTCTCTCTCTCCCGCCCCCCCTCTCTCTCTCCCCTCATGCCTATAAGTTTTTTTTTCTTCTATATTTTCATTCTCAAATTCCCCCTATCTGCACATTTGACATTCACATAATCATTATGATCTTTTCATTGTTTTTACTCGTTCACTCCCACGTTTTACATTTATTCCACTTCCCTGCTTAATCTTTCTCCGGAATCTTGTCAAATGTGCAAAGTGTGAGATTGAGACAGATACTATACTTCACTCATTTTAAGGGTCTCTGATAATCATCGGTCGATCCGTTTCACAGAGAATCCTCCCAAAATATTATCCGCTATCGGAAACAACTTTAACACCATTTTGTTGGCATACTTTCAAAAACTCTACACCTATGTTTAGGCCAAGTTCGAGTTAGCTTTTAATCAACCCATAAGGGATTTTAGTGATTGGTTTATCTACGGTCAATTCTATTTAGCAAGTGCGTAAATCCTCTCATATCCTAACTGCTGACAAAAGCTTCCCCCCTCTATTGGAATTAAGAAAGTGACATGAAAACCTTGCTTCTTAAGTATTTCAGAATTTCAGAAAACAGTCTTATATCGTGGATGATGGATGTGTTATTTCTAAAATGAGCATTTATAGCAGACACCACATAATGATTGTTTTAAAAATACTTTTTCCTATTGAAAATAAAATGTTTTTATCAACATAATTACATAATGGCAAGGGTCTGCATTATTCCTTGGAAGTAAGATGTCAAAACTGCTTTTCCACTGTTTGTTTCAGTATACCCCGTTTTGCCGTGCTCTTTTATTTATATAAAAATGGAAATACCAAAGAAAGCACCCTTGTCCAAATATAAAGTGCATTAGGATTATCCCCTTTTCTGCCAATGATTTATACTTAATCAGCGTATGGGAGCAATGAGATCGTGTTTTGTTTTGTTTGTTATTGGTATTGTTCGGGGGGGGGGGGTTCATGCGGAAAACTATTCGCCACCAATTAATCCGGAAATATTATAATACAACACTTTATTTTAGTGCCATGATGACCGTTCTTTGTTTGTACATCAACTGATAATCTTTTGCGACAGTAAAGTGTCTATATCGTAGGCCTATACTCTATTATTATAACTGTCACTATACATCTGATAATATCAATCATTAACTAAATTTGTAGTCTTTCTTATGAAACGTAACAAATTGAACAAAATCATCACTTTTTACGTCATCATGGTTTTGTGTAATTCAATGCATTCTGAAATGAATAAAACATATGTAAAACTACTAATAAAATGTCATTAGCAACAAACAATGGGTCACCCCGAGTTGCCAATTCTAATTATCAAGTTTTAAGTTGAGAAATTGGCAGCAACACTATGTGATTTTTAGAACAAAATTAGAAACTAATTTTCAGCGTTTTGTGCAATTTTTACACCGACTTTCTTGGTGGCAATCATCCAAAAATCGGTCCCCATAGAGAGCAGAGAGAGAGAAGGAGAGGGAGGGAGAGAGAGAGAGAGAGGAAGGAGAGAGGGAGAGAGAGAGAGAGAAAGAGAGAGATGTGGTAAAGAGCAATTAAATTATTCCCAACATGAATATTTCCTCCGGGAAGCTAATTTCGGGCCCTTTTAATATGAAGGGGATCAAAATTTTCAAGTAAATTTTTTCCAGGTCCCAGGGTTAACGGGTTTTCTTTTTACTCGTCAATAGTGGGGGCGGTCGTTTCGCCTTTTTTCTGTATCCACATTGGAGTATGAAGTACCATTAATTATTGTCGTCGCTTCGAGATGAGCGAAGCAAGATGATATTCGAAATCGAGGAGGAAAGAGACGATGAATGTCTTTTTTTTTCCTGACAGTTTTGACAAAAGTCTTAAAAAGTGAGCAAGGCGACTTGATAACATCACTTTCAATCTTGTTGACATCGTCGATCAGAGCTGATCAAGTGAATAACCGTCATTTCATACTATCGGTGCAAGGTCTGACTAGAAAGCAGTCCTAACACGTAGATCACTTCACGACCCTACACTACACATTAATGGGATGTGACTGATCTCTGACATCCTATTAAAGTCATTCTATTGACCTTTGCATTATTGTCTTGATTTCATTTATTCTCTCTCTTGATTTGTGAACATGAATTGGATTATGAGCTCATCGAAGCCGGGGCAGCCCCGGGGAACCTCAAGGGGGTAAATAAGGGGAAAGGGGTGAAGCTGAAATGAGCTAAACTCTCTCCCTTCCTCAGTTTTTCTTTTTTCTTTTCCGACAGGGGATTTCTCCCACCGATTATGTCTGTCCAGGGACGTTGAAAGAGTCGAACAAAGGTGGGAAACAAGTATAGAGAGGGAATGGTAGGATGAGGGAGAGGAACCGTAGGAGAGAAAGAGAGGTGGAGGGGTAGTGAGAGACAGAGAGACAGAAATACAAAGAGCAGAAACAGAGAAAACAGGGAGATGCGGGCGAAAAGTAAGAAAGAACCAATGAGGGGTCCGGTTTCGATACGGACTATAGGGTGTGTTTTTTCTCGACGTTATCTACCCTGGGTTGAGCAAATATCACCACCCTCATGTGATGAGAGAAATCGAGGATCAATTGAAATATTACGAAAAGCTCGACTAAAAACTTGTAATGAAGTACATAGGGACACAAAAAGTCACTTGGTCACAGTGTTATAAGTAGTTTATGCCTTATTTCGTTTCATAACTGTAGGAATTATGATAAAGTGATATACCGTAATGTACCGTAGCATAGCATGAGGTATAGAGACTGCACACTCAACATTTTCCGACGGACAAATTTTCAATTTATCCCATGAGGGCATTATTGTAAGGGGTAGGGCGGGGCCAACCCTAACCCCTTTCTGGCTGGCTACGTGAGTGTGATCTTACTCGATTAGATTGAGGATCAAATACGATTAAATCATACTCTTGATTACATCAATAAAACAAAGAACAATCAAATAATCGAAACTGCTGTAGGCAGGACCATGTAATTTCTCTTTATCCAACTCTTAAACTCAGCAATAATTACATCTCAACTTTTCTTAATAGTATCTTGATTCACAGCTTTCTTTGTTCAAGGACGATCGGACCTCAGTCTGTGACTAATATTCCTAGCTCTAATTCGTTTTGTATTGTAATTCGACAAGTTAGAAGCGCAGCTTTGACGATCATCGATTTTTCCTTCACCCTCCGATGTCGTTCTCCTGGGTCTGTTTACATCTTACCTACCCCTGAGCTTTCATTAAAGGGTGATTCAGCAATAGTCTGACTAATAACATCACCTAGCTACATCGCGTCTCGTATTACCTAGAATATAAACGCTGTCCTCATGAGGTCATAGTTATACCCACTCCAGGCAGGCAGGGGCACCTGATCAGGAGAAACTCACTGATCATCTGGAAGGTATTCCCTCTTTTGACATTTTAAAAGATATTTTTCTTTTTCATTCATCACTTTATATTCTCATAGAATAGGGCTCCTTACCCCCGCCCACCCCATTTTCCACTTACATTTTTTCTTTCCCATTGGCTCTTTGCTGTACTCTATGCATTTTAACTTTTGCCTATATACATTTGTGTGTAGATGTTTTACATGAACTTATCTGATCATTTTTTAACTCCGATAAGTCAACAAACGGACAGTGTAATTCCATTTGAATTAAACTGCCCTTTCCTACACGAGTCTATTCTGTTTTTATACGACTATGGACAATTAGAACGGTAGGCGAAGTGCCATCCCAAAACCCGCAGTTAACTCCCCCACCCACCCCACCCTGAGATAGGTTATTATGGGGAGTGGTGTACATTTTTATTCTCTTCTGCTCACTCATGATTTGTGTTTGACTAGAAGGGATTACCTGGTTACATCTTATCCTATGAGATTTGCAAATGCTGACAACCGTTCATCAAACCTGTATGACACACTCTCGTATCTGTCAACTGGTTGTTTCACGACGAGTTCACAGAAAACCTAGATGTGCCCCTGCCTCATGAGAGCTCTAAATATTTAGCCATGATTGTATTCATATTTTGTCCAACGTGGATGAAACTCTTATAGTTATATTAAACTCTGAGTGATAACTTCTTCTTTGTGTATGTGTGTTTGTCCAAATTAGAGCCACGTCTCAAATATATTAATAGTATTAATATGGCTTGTTTACCCAGGGTAGCCTCATCAGTATTAAAACTGTCCTCCCTGAGGGCCCAGTAATCATATTTTCTATAACCGCGAAATAACTGCTCATTGAAAAATGGAAGTTACAAGGAATACTGATGTATGTTCTTACAATCGATACACGTTATAGTATATAGTCGTTAAACATCATTTTATGAAATCAGTAAGACAGACGTTTGACTGATAAAATGTTTCAGCTGCTCATCACAGAATGTGAGGCCTCTTAAATTGAGGAGCGTAGCCGCCTGATCTGAGTTGCGTTTAATCACAACTTGTCTTCAGTGAAGAGGCCCTCGTATTGAATTGTCTGCATTGCCAGTGATCTCTTCACTGTCTATGTCTCGACTAAATCAGTGTGTAGAATGATGAGTCAATGTGACCCCCATCCGCCACCCAACCCCTTCTTTCTCCTCGCTTCTAGCTCCCCCTTCCCCCTTCCCAGTATTTTTCCCTGATGATCCTGGTAGCGTCCCTGGATACCCATCCGGGTCATTCTGGGTCAGACCATTATCGTCCAGGGTGCTTTAGATTATCTCGATGACCACCCAAGTCAACGACGTGTCCAACTTTAGGAGCAAAAGTGTGAGAGTTGAGAATCATTAACAGCTTAAATATGCTCGATTTAGCTGCCTGAACTTGGCATTCTTCACTTTTGCTCTCTCACGCAATGGCTTCCCAAATGAGACCAGCCAAAATTCATTTCCTTAGTTCACTCCCGCGGCCAGCACGCCCCCTCCAATTTTAACCACAGAACCTACTTATATCCGACTTCTTTCGAAAGTAATGTACACATGCACAAAAATTATCGCTATCAAGTAAAAATTGAAAAACCATCTTATCATACATAGCTTTCACCATCAATAAACCTACATATCAATCTCAATTTTCGAATTGGAAGGATGTTAATTCAATTTTAAAAATAATACATTTCTCAGTTCTTTAATTTCATCTTTAATCTTTATTTCTTTGTTCAATTTCCCCCCAATTGCAATCATTGTACACATGTGATGTAATGTCTGGATGTCCATTATTAAAATTAGACATGATTCTTTATACAAACTAAATATTAAAAACACACAAAGCATGATTATAGGTTGTTCTTTTGCAACATGACAGCACGTCATCATAGTATTAGCTGTAATGAGGTAACCTTATGTGATTAAAGTATTTGAAAAAAGCCTGAAATGAACGATGCTTCATCCGTCATAAGAAACAGAGTCATACACCAACGAGAACTTAACAATTGATAGAAAGACAGCCTTGACAAGGTTTTGATCATGAGCCCATTGTAAATCGCTGACTGATTTAGAACTCGCCTCACCGGCGAAAGTGAATCACATCCGAGGTCTGGAACGTTCGCCTCTTGGTAGATGAGGTATGTGGGAGGCACTACATCCCTTGTTACCATTGAAACACGAAATAGTAAGGTCTCTTAATTGGTTGTAGTAAATGTTTACTTGTCTCCTCGATGTCAGTGATTCGTCTGATTTGTATCCTAGTCATGCCCCGTTTCCGGGGAATTTATTCTGTTGTTATTTTCCATATTTTGGCTATTCTTTCCTTTACTTCCAAATAGGATTATCACTGTTCATGACTATGCCATAATGGAAGTCGGTTGTTGAGTAGAGAAAAGAAACAATCATGATGAATTAGGATTCGATTGATCAATTTGTCAAGCTAATTTCTCCTAATATTTGTTAAATATCAATGGGATTGTTGTGTCATCTTCTCATATATTAGTCTAGTTTGATATGAAACGTCTAGTTTTTAGGTGCTCTCCCAAATTTACATCATTTAATCGATTGTAATTTATTGATCTTCAAATTCGATTCCATGAAAAGTTTACCAATACCTTTAACACTTTGGTATCTTTCTTAAACTACGCTATTTAGTTTAATAAATGGAGAAAGTAGAATATTCTTATGGTGTTTTTTGTTAATAGAAGTAAAAAAATGGCATGACCATGAACCTATTCCGGAAAGCGTTAATCTATTTTCTCAACCGTCTGAATACATGCGAAGTTTAAAAGAAACATGAGTGCGTCATTTCTGTACTAGAAATAGACAACAACGTGCACTGTTTCTTGGTTGAGGAAGTGGGATTAATGATTGTGAAAAGAAAGACAAAGAGAGAGAGAGAGAGGTGAGGTGGGGTGTCAGCAGTCGTAGTCTAATATTAGATGATCAAAGACATAAACACTTTCCCTTTTACGCTAACTGATTTTAATTATGACCTAAAACGTAATGACTGCCTAAGCCGGGGCACAAGGGGCGCCCTTTTTTGCTTGCGAGCAGAGAGGAAAGAAATGCAAAAATTTGAGGATGTTTGAAATGATTCTTGAATGGATATGTTTATTTTTTATGAGGTCATATAAATCAGGTGGGGGTAGGGGGCTGATCAGAAGCTTCGATAGAGCTAATCAGTGTGACAAGAAACATTGTTACTATTTAAAAAAAATATCTAGAAGCCATTATGCGCTCTGCATACAGATAAGATACAAGTGAACGTTTGAAACCGTAAAAGTAAGAAAAGTATATCCAACTTCAATATACAAAAGAATATACCTTGTCATTCATTCATTTTGATTAAAAATGTTAACTTAACGGTTTACACCCATTGCATTGTTTAATATTTTCAAGTTCATACGGAGGACATTCGCAATGTATTTTTGTTTAAGTACCATCCTTTAGTCTGGAATAGTAGTGTCTAGCTACACTAAGGTACCTTGTTTTAGACGTTTTTTGCTGTCTGTAAATTTAAAACGTTCATTCGAAATGTCTTTCCTCAACTATGAGACTGCACAGGAAACTTTAATTGAATTTCCGCTAAAAATGTTCTGCGTTTTAATCTTTCTTGTTTTTCCTCTCAATTCCTTCTAATCATCCAAGTTGATATTGGGCAGATTCTTTTTGTTTATTCCTTGCAAGAGCAAATCTTTGATTTGAGAAGAAGATATAAGAATAATCCTAAAAGCACAGGAATATCTGATTTCCAATGTTTAGCTCTAAGTCGCTTAGGGAAAATAGAAATCTATAGTTTCTTATGTATTCCGTAACTGAATTTCGATGGTTTTCGTTTGAACTAGTTAGTTTCGTCTCTTTTATCATGCTCTTACCCGCATGTGCTTCTTCCAATACATCTGTTATATTTCATGTATACGTATCTTACGTTTTACAATCATGTGACTTCCATAATAATAATAATACATATCGGAATGGCTATTCCTGGCATATCACCCCAGAATACTACCCCAGGGACAATTACTCCTGGACAACTATTCCCTGAAAAACTGTCCCCGGCCAAAACAAATATTCCTGGGACACTTAGCTTGGACTTTTGACAACTCCTCAATACCCAACTACCAAGTGGGTTATGAATCTATGAATAGAAGTTCAGGGGTAGTTGTCCGAATTATTACTGCCGTAGGATGACCTAGGTGGCAGTAATATTGTCCGGGGTAGTTATCCTAATAATGGGTAGTTTCTTTTCCGCTGTATAACTTTCCGGGTCTGCTGTCGATCTTAAATAGAAATGCACCTCAGTCGCATCATTTAAGAGAAATTTAAAAAGTTATTTGTTTTCTTTGTAATCGTTATTAATTTTGTTAGAGTGTAATGCACTTGGATAGTATATAACTATTCTGTTTTTTATTTTTGAAATGTAAAGCTCCTTGAGCATGCTCATGTAAAGGCGCTATATAAATATTAATATGTGTGTATGTATGTATGTATGTATATCAGGTTTATAAAGTGTTGTATATAATACCGGTTAGCTTAATTTAAAGGAACAGCTGTCATGGTATATTTTGGAGGGTAAGGGGCTTTGCAACTGCGCTTTTACAATTTTGTTTTTCCCCGACCGGCTGTTGCACCTAATGATTAAAAACAAAAACAGTCCAGTAAACCCCAATGTTACATTATATAATGTCATTATTTGACAACCTGATTGACTGCACGTATGTGAATAAGATAATTACTACCTGATAATACAACTGTCATGCTAATTACATAATGATTAAGTCCATAACACCCGTCAATTTCAATCGGTATATTGTAACGAAATCTAATACAAATTGGTCATAATTATTGATAGTAACACATGGTGTTTTTGCAAAGCAATATGAATTGTTATTTCATTCTCGTCTGTTTTAAACAGAATTCATGGTGAGCCCCCTCTTATCCCCCATGAGAGGGGGCAAAGGGGGCAAAGGGGGCAAATGGAGAATTGTGACGGGCCTGGCAGTCACAGTGTATTTCCAAGTTCGTTGTTGATGTCCATTATCAGACGAAACTTGATCTACCTCTATGAAAGCCTGTTTGTATAAATCACTCGGATATTGGCTCAATTCGACCATCATTGTCTGTAGGAAATAGAGAACGGGTATACGGTGAAGGGTTCACACCGTATCAGATTGCCCCTACCTTGACATACATGCCAAACTTTTCCTGACCTAGTTTTTTTTGTTTAAGTTGCGAACGCATCGCCCTCTCCTACAACAATAGATGATAACTCTCTCCTTTTTTTGAGGGGGAAATAGTGTTTATTTTGTTCTTTGAATGGTTTGTGACTCGTTGAAATGGATTTTCTTTTTTTATAAATGAGGGCACGAGGCACATTATCTGTATATGTGATAAAATCAAATTTTCTTAGAGAACACGTCTGCCTTGGAGTGAAATGCCCTATGGTAATAACAAGGTGTGCATATTAATATACATGTATTTAGTCTACCCAAGTTATACTAAATTCCGGGCTACGGGTAAATGGGATGGGCATTTCTTTGTAGACCTTATCGAGAAAAGGGTCAAATATATATTAAGCTGCAGATAGTTCTATTTTTCTCCATCTCTATTGAAATAGGATGACGAATTCTTCTATCTTTAAACAATTCATTTGGGAGTGGCACTTTGTATATCCCTTAATATTGCCTTTAATCTTCTACATCTCTATTTGAATAACAATTCAAACCAATAAAATACATTTCAGTTTGGGCTGCATTGTAACGAATAATGACTCATTTATACTTTTTTGTCATTGTTTGATGTTTTTCATGTTCAGACCACCACCACTCTCAATAAATAACGTATGTTGGGAGTATGTAAACGAGAGGTGAATACATTCACGTATCTTCTTCATTATGCAGACAAAATGTCATTTAATTGTATTGTTTTCCAGGGCACCCCTCTACTATGAACTTTCCATCAACCGCGTTTTATGTAGCTTTTCTATCAATCCTGTAAATAAACACTTACATCATAATTACAGTCCCTAATGTGATCTTGTGCAAACGGTAATGTACAGGGAGGATTTCCTTTTTCCTAAGTGAAACTCGTGATCAAAGTGATAGACCTCAGGAAAAACATGAGCTTTCCCTTTCTCATACATTTATTTTGCCTCATCATTCTCAAAATCAGCGTCCGATAGTGTCTTGGGCTTCTTGACTGCCAATGATAGGAAAACGAAACCAACATTAAAAACCTCCGGAAAATAAGGGTGTGATCTTAAAGGAATAGTATTGTGAAATCATTGTCATTCTTAAATTATTATACATTAGTATAATACAGGAGACGGTTGGTTCAAGTATACATTTAAATCCTTGCATATTGTTTTTTTTATTGAGTTCGAAATAATTTGTTTGTAAAGACCATCAACGCAATAACATGAAACAAAGATGGTAACTGGCATAATTAAAACAATGTGCTATAGAAGGTCAATTTTTGAGAAGAAAATGGAGTAACCTTTTCTTCCTTAACCATCACTTAAAACTTTGGTTCAGTTGATCAGCCTCTTATTGTCATCTCACTTACTTCCGTCCTCTAACCTAAATGTTCATATCAATATCTCGAAGAACACTTTAAGGGATCAATCTCTTCCGTCATGACAAAATATTAATGATGCCTATTGTATGGAAATTTCTTTCAACATCTTTTTATCAGCTGGGGGCATAAAACTACATTTTGCCTCGCCTTCCCTCCCTGAAGTTCCTCTCAGGGTGTGCAATTTACAGAAACTAGAACGCTATATGATTTTGACACCGATAAGATATTAATGTTATTCGAGGTTGTTGTTTCTTAAGTCAAGATTTGTGGAAATCTCCAATTGTGACCCAATGCCCGTCAATACCTAATATAGGATTACCTGATAGTCTCATATTACACTTGAGATCTGACAAATATAGAATTGTTTAGCGCCACTTGAAATAGCATGCAATGTAGTATAGGGAAATGTACAATTTACCAAAGCACTCGATAACCGTATATTTTTATCATCTCTCGGTCGAGAGTAGATAAAATCAGTAGGAAAAATCAGTTGAAAACGGGAGTAAATTGCAAGCTAGATTTTCACCATTTTACAAGATATTGAATTTCAGAAAGGGTTTTCAAGATTTGGGATCCATCATTGTCATTATCATTATCATTATTATATATCAACATTAATACATTCTTCATAGTAAATCATCAAAGGGAAGAAGAAGAAAAAATCCTCTCACACATCTCCGAATAAAAGAAGACTTTTATTTCTGACGGTAATCATCTACTGATTGTATCCGAAATAATTCGACTGAAGTCGTACATAATTCTCTACTTTCGACTATAATTGCATTCGTGATTGCGCAAAATCTCTTTAAAAGGTGATAGGATATATTATTATACAGCGTTGATTGAAAACATCGACAGCCGGACGTGCTAACTATTTAAACTGTATAATTAGATTTTTACCTAAATAAATGATGGTTCTAAATCCTAGGGAAATGCTGTGCTATATTATCTAATTTCCTCATGTCGAATCGGAATGGTTCACTAATTCCGAGATCATGTCAACTAAATTGAAAGTAAATTGATGATGTGTAACAGCAATCTCTACAAATCCATGTTGGAGCGTGTGAGTAATGGCTTGGATGCGCACCTGGTAAAACGGAAAAAGTTTAGATTAAAATTAGGAGAGTGCTCATTACGTGACTTCACCTTTTCTGCCGATGCTCAAATTACCATGGAAGAGAAGATAAACTCCAGTTCTGGTAAAAAAAAAAAAAATTAATTCTCACA
>BEXV01000171.1:228758-238936 GCA_003118195.1 Hemicentrotus pulcherrimus | reverse complement strand
TTCCCTGTTCATGGAATTTCACTTATTACTTATGCGTTCGTGTTCCCTTGCCAGGTATTGGCGTAGCTACGGGAGAGGGCTGGGGACCTATTCACTCGGAGAGGAGGTGGAAAGAGAATATGGAAAAGTGTAGAGTACTCTTGTTTTCTTTCTCCACATTGTCGGGTAGTTCTTGCGCATGTTATCTTCTAATAAGACCATAATTGCCTCTCAAACTCCTGACCCAAGCTACACCATTGATTCAGTCCGACGTCTCCATCCTTCCATTTTAAAATCTACCATAAGTCCTTTTCTTCTGCCCTCTGTTACAAAACCACAGGTGTGTCTCTCGGTGCAGGAGGAACTACTGGGGTACAACATGCCAGCATCGATGCAACTGTAAGACCGGGTGCCAATGTGACGCAGATACCGGAGAGTGCCTGTGCAGATCTAGGCCTCCAAGAAACAGGGTGTCCAGCCCTGCAAGTTAGTATAGCTAGGCTGTATCTGATCAGGGAGAACCCCTTCACTGTGGTAACTGTTTGATCTGATAAAGGGACTTGTCTGGAAGACGACATAGGCCGATTATCAACATATTAGTAACATCGTGATCATATACACACGAGGCGGGAGGCTTGAGGTCACAGCCCAACCTCGAGCATTGTGAATTTTTCAAAATTAGGGCATTCGTCATTCCTAACCTTACATTCGGCAGCCGTCATCGCATATTATTAGAGCAAGCCTTGAACTATTTGTAATTTCCATATCTTATCGAGTAGACCGATATTCTGGTCATGAAATTTCATTTTCACGACGATAAAGTTCCAAATGATGTGCTTACAGATACGGGAATGATGGTATTCGGCAAAAGACCCACGCCTCTTTGACCCGTCCGACTATGATTGACTTTCCTTTTACTGACAATGTTTGTATTGCGTTAGCAAACGTCACAATTTGGAATTTTGTTTAAATTGTTTTTCCTCAGTTTACGCCTTTCGTAACGAAAAAGAATTATTCTCAATGATTTCTCCCATTTTTATTTCACCTGAGTAATGCCAAACCAGAAGGACGGTATAACTAAATACGGTTAACATGAATAACGTCTTTCTGGCCCTCCGCAGGCTTCTCTTCAAATGCCATGCCCCTTACCTGCTTACCTACGAATCAAGCATAGTGTTTAAAAGAAATTAATCACTTTAGAAAACCCTACATTTGATTTAGTTATCTACATCCACATATCCACAGACAACGAAAACACGATTTTTCTCTAGATAAAATCTAAAAGTGTGTGTATTTTTACTAAACATATCATGAAATTATCAATGTAAATCTAAATTACCAGATTAACGGGTCATTGTAATTATGTTCACTCCCAATTTGCCTTAGATCTGTACCTGGGCGCGTTTACCCAAGCAGGCTTTCTCAATATCTGCGGTGGAGAGTGCATGAATGGTGGTACCTGTAAGTCCAATGGAGTGTGCAGATGTCGTAACGGTTTTATCGGGACATTCTGTGACAGCACGTGCCCAGGAGGGACCTACGGTAGGAACTGCCAAGAGACGTGTCAGTGTTCCTCGACAGCCAAGTGTCTTCCTGAGACAGGGCTCTGTATGTGCCCAGGATATGCCGCATCGTAAGTTACACTGCTAACCCCTTGACTACCGAATTCTCTCAGTCATTATAAGTTTTATACAGGGACATCCAGGTTCCAGGAGGCAATGGCTTCATTAAAAGAAATCCACTCACCTTATTGATTCATTATGAATCGATTTTATTTCCGTTTCAATATAAGTAAAAACATATCGACTCATTAATTCAACACAGAACACTGTCATAAATTTGCATATAAAAAAAATTATTGAACAAATAAAAAGGCCTATCAGATTTTTATTGACCTAAACCTATGCATGGGGATGAAGAGGGTTGCTGTGAGAAGCGATCGATGTTTATTTGGTGCATGGGTGCATGGGCTGCACCAAGACTTCGTTACTTTATCTAGTTGACGATTAATTTTTGTATTATTGTGTTTACATCTTAACGTTTTGGCCTATGACTTAACTTGATAGTTTTGTGTACTGAAATTACCGTATAAGAGCTATTCAGCATAATCCTATAATGTAGAACAAAGCACATGTAAGGTAGCAAAATATGCGTTCTATTCAATGGTGAAGATTAGAGAAATAGACGTACACCATTTGCGTAAAAATGAAATTGTAACAAACTGTTCTCATACGAATCAACGATTATTATTTTGTTGTATCTGAATGTGACGTAGCGAAACCCCGGCGGTATTTTTAATGATGACATAAAGTGTATACGTTTCTGTTTCTTGTCCTTTGTTGCGCATAGTTGGAATTTATTTACACTTTTAAAAGCGTTTTTTTTTTTTAAACGCTGCAGTTTTTAACGCTTGTTTCCCGCACCATATCTAAACAAACCTTTTCTCGTTGGCCTTTTCTTATTTCACTCTTGTACACATGCACTGAAGAGCTTATTGTTGGAGAAGATAATCAAACATTTTGATGATTAAATTAATCGAAAAACAACTTTTTGCTTAAAATTCTCGCTCCATCATGCCCTCCCCTTTTATTTATCAACCCCGTTACCCCTCCACCCACCCCTACCTCTACGCCTACCCCTTCCTCTACACCTACCCCTTCCATCAACTAATACAAACATTGTTCAACCTTCATAACCGTAACCTCCCCAATGTAGATCAAGTCAGTCAGGTGGTGACCTGGACAGCGACGAGGACGAGTCCGATTCCGAGTACGATGAGGACTCGTCCGCCAGTGACTTAGACGAAATAATGAACCCCCTATCATCATCATCATACAGCATGTACCACTGCACGGGGCGGTGTCCCGCTGGACGGTATGGACCCTACTGCAGGCAGACTTGTAATTGTCCCGCGGGACTGCTGTGTAATGACGTCAGCGGGAACTGTGAATGTCCCGAGGGGGAGGTGTGCGACGGATCGAGCAGGACAACGACTCAGAGAGATCCAGGTCAGAAATTGTTTTTTAATTGGTTTATTTCCACTTGTGGGATGGATTACCCTTTCAACTTAAGTTTTTTTTCCGAAGAGGTCCACACACATCTAAACACAGTTACACGTCATGTCAATAAACAAGCAAATAATAAACAATTAAATACATGAAATATACAAGAGATAAACAAATAAATTATCAAATACATAAGATATAATTATATGAAATACACAAGAAAAGTCAGTATGTGTACATTTGTGTAATAATATGTTTCCAGTCAAGGTAGATAATATACTTCTTAAATTGTTGAGCGGTGAGTGTTGTTACAGATGAAGATATCCCGAAGTGCTTTGAACATACCACTAATAAGCCAATAAATTGTGGTACTAGGTGGTATAAAGGTTATATTTCCTCAAATTCTTTCCTACATCTCCATGATTGCTATCTCCATAATTTGTTCTTCAGCAGTCACTTATCTCGAATGTGACTGCTACGACCATTCACGAATACTCTATGCATAAGCTTACGAAGTACACTGTATCGGGTAGTGCTAGAAAGAGTAATAGGTCGAGTTTATATATATTATATGTATTATATTCCTGGAAGACCCTAGTTATTATCTTCAATGCTGAACACTGTCCAGTATGATCTAAATCATTTTCTTTAAAAAGAAAAAAATCTGTTGAAACATAGGTGTGCATTATATCTATGTTCTTTTTTTTTTTTACGGCGAGGGGTCTTATGCAGAGGATTTCATAAACCGATGTTAACTTTTTATTTTTCCCCATTAATGCATTTTTTTTTTACCAAGGTACGCGATTGTGGCTACAACTTCCTGTATCCTGTGTATAAAAACAGAAAAGTGGAGTTTGCATTGTTTTAAAATTTTCGTCACACTGTGTGGGTAGACAAACTAATGGCTACATTTTCATTATTATTCACTATTTCAGTGGTGGCGTCACCTCCTAAACGTAAATTACCCGTGACGGCGTCTCCTGCGAGAGCTAACCCAGCCAAAGGGTCATCAGATAGAGTGCCCGCTCCGTCAGGACCACGCACAGGCACTGATACCGCATCTGACACCTCCTCATCATCCTCTTCATCATCGTCCAGCCACTCCGTATCAACGACCGGTAGCAAATACCCTGCAGTGGATCCTAACGACGGAACGAGCACGAGCAAGGCGGCGAAACCCGAGATCGCCCTCCAAGGGGGTGACACGGCGACGTCAGAGGAGAGGCTTGCTAGAGGGGAGACCTTGACGTTATGGGCTGTGATCGCAGTGTCTTCGCTCTTGTTGCTCGTGGTCGCATCCGTACTCATCGGCATCCTCATCAAAAGACAGCACCAAGGATCAACAGTTCATGTGGAAGGGTAAGAAGTCAATGACCGTATCGAAACAAGATAGTCAAAGTAGTTCATTTGTAAACCGTATTGTTTTTATTGGACAAAATCCAATTCGTCGGTTTCCTCGTTCGATCCTCTATTTCACTTTTAATTGCTTTTCAATGAAATCCTAAGTTAAGATAACTAAACGAAACCTTTCGTGTTATAATGTATCTGATAAGAAAAGTCCAGTTGATAATGTTATTTCAACAAAAGCAGTTATTGCTAATTCGCTTTCCTCTATTGATCCATATCCAATCCCTCAATAAACTATTCAGTTTTCAAAGGCTCTTGAGAACTCACTTTCCATATTTAAAGGTCAATTACACTTAGTTTTATGTCGGGATTTATTCAATAGATCTTTATAAAATGTATATGTCTCTAGTCATAATTAACCTCTTCGATGTCTTTACCATGACTCTCACGACTGTTAATGTTAATATTCAACACGCATCCCAATTCATACAGATAGAAAAGTCTTCTACTACAGCGGAAGATAGAAGGATGTGTAACCCTCCCAAAATCAAAATTTCTGTTGGAATTTTTAAAACTTTGACTTGTTTTAATTGGTTGATGTAGATTGAATTCAAATGCTTCTGAAACCCTTAAAAAGCACGGTATTTTCTGATCGTTAATCCAAATAGAAAGCGTGATGACTTTTTTTCACGCTGTCCACCCCCAATCGTCCACATGATAATTGAATTTTGAATAGCTTCCGTATAAGGATGAATGAATATGCTTCAAAAACAAGAGGGTTCATCGAGATATTTAGGCAATTCTGAAGGGACTGATTTCTGACATATTGCTCTGAGTGTCGTATCACCTAGCCATAACCCTGTACTTAATGGTTATTCTAGTTTGTCCAGATTCTACAGTCGTTAAATCTAATGACCTGCATTTTTTAGGGAATGACTCAGTCTTCAAAATAATGAAGGAACTGGTAGTGATCTGAACGAATGAACACATTTACAGAGTTCCATTGTTTTTAATGTTTATTCTCTTTTATCTAATGAAATATTGTTTTCATTCTAGTACACCTCATTAGTGTACTGCGAACATGATATCAACACTCTACAAAAAATAAAAAGTGCTTTTGTTACCATCAGTACCTTTATGTACTTTTGATTTGAAACATGCTACGTATATCTATATTCAAAACCACAAAACAATCAATTAGTTTTACCCTTTTGGACACGGACCATTTTCATTAATAAGTTTGCGACGGATAAACAAATATTTAAAAGTCTCTTATTGTCATTAAAAATATTCAATTAGAAAGACGGGGTTTATGTCATGTCCTCTGGATAGCTTTATTATGTCATAAGCTCGAAAGCTGACACGATCTTTCGGTTCGTTTTGGAACAATTCCAGTTACTGTTTAAAGAGAAGGTTGAGTTCTGGGGAGAGGTTATGAAATACTTTGTGAGCGTTATCATTGTTATCATGCAGTTGTGGAAGAACATGGGTGAAAAAATGTTCCCTGAAAAGCAGAGCTCTTCAAATGCCTTAGTAATAGTTTAACAATGAGGTCCAATTTTTATGCCACATGTATGTGTAGTCCCGTATTCATCTTTCTGTGTACAGTGCTTGTTACTATACCAAGATTGGGCCAAATTGCTAATCATTTTGATGACTCCAGAACCTTGCAGTATACACACCGATACTTAAATGCTACATGATCAACTTTTTCTGATCGATTCCACACCGTTTCTTTCACAATGCAATCGCATGACCAGAACTCAACTTTATCTTTGAGCATGGAGAATTTTGGTGGAAGTAAAGAAAAAGAAAGACACTGATATATAATAATTCAAATGATAGAGAAGAATCATTCCAACTATTCAAAAATATAGTTCGGACTTTGTCTATGTCAAATCTCTACTCATTTACGCAAAACAGCTCATACTTACTATAAATTACGTTTTTTAAATAAAATGGAAACTGGATATTAGGAGTCTAGGTCATTGACCATAATATAACCTATCCTCGTGCATGTGGTATAGATTCTTATGAATCAATGATTCTGTTTCCTTTATTCCATTTCCTTGATCAATGTAATATAAACATACAGCTGGCAATCGGCCTGGCGTTGATACTAGTCTAAGTATTGATGGTGTGGAAGCAAACAAGGAATATTCGGTTCATCTAGAACAGAGCAGGGAACAACCGAGAGGGGGGGGGGGTCGTCCTTGCCAAGTATTATTTTGGTTTCGCTTATATTAATTATTCCTTCCAATAAGTTCGGAGTTTTGAATTCATGTGACTTGTAATGACCCAAGAGACTGTCTTTAATCCACCGGAATTTCAATTTCAAAGAGACGCAGCAATAAATTTATCAAAACAGATGTAGCATACCAAAACTAATATACACGTAACTGTGAGCCCAAACTTTCATTTCGTTACCATAACCAATCATATTCTAAGATTGAATAACATAAGACCGAAACTGTCTCTAGGGTCTATGTTAATTTACGTTGTAAAGAATGAGATGCGCTGCGTCATTAAGCGATACATAATATTGTGGCTCTCTTGTGATCACTTTCAAAACTTGCGTTGCCTGGTAATCAACTATACCAACCAATAGTAAATCGAAAGCTGTTCATCTTTTATTCAAATTTCACACGTCACTCTGTCTAATTGTCTCCCTCGTTCAAGTATCACGTTTTTTCTTCTTCTTTTTCTTTCATTTACACTTCACAAAAGTTATGAATTGCATACTGGTGCCAAAACAGCTGTTGAAGTATATTATACCAGTATAGCACAACAAAAAAAAAGGCGGGAAGTTGCTGTCGCCATGCCAACGACCATTTCCGCGCTGTTGTGTTTTCCCGTGGTATAAAGGCCTTTGTCGATTGGTGATCGAAAGCATATCCATAGCAGAAGGAGGAACTAACTTGAAAGTTCTCTTAAAACACTTTCTACTGGTAGGATTGCTTCGTTGGAAGTAAGAAGATAGCCAGAATCGGGTTCGAGGTCGTTTGGATCTCATAGTGAGAATTGACGCCATCAAAATGGCATACAAGAGAGGTCTGGAACCGGAGAGTCCGTCCAATAAATCTACTGGTATTAATACCAGGCATCTATTTTCTTGTTTTTCATTCTGTTTGCCCAGAACACACAAGAAAAGACTGGATGATACAAACGTCTATGAGATCGTCGAATCTACAAATGGTAAGCATTTTTGAAAAGTAATTCATTTTATTTCCTAGTATAATTTGTGTCTTCATATCTTTAGACGCTTTAAGGGTGCTACATGTCTTTAAACTATCATTTAATATGACGATCTTAAAATATCACATTTATGCATACGTTCAGTACACCATGTGTCGTTTTATGTTTTTTCCGTAGATCATACCTTGAATGTATACATTGTTTCATTGTGCAATTGTGAACAATAGCCTGTCCAGGTTTCAACAGCTAATTATTGACCGATGGTATGGAGAGCCCAACATAGGCTAATCCAATTGGTTCACTAATGCTCCGATGATTTTATGTATCATTAACCTTTATGTGTATAATTCAACTCACAGGAGTTGCGAAGACATTTTTTTCATAATAATTATTTGGTACTAAAGAAAATATAGAATGCAAAAAGAATAAATTACAAGGAAATCGTTTCAGAGAAAGCCAAGTTCAAGTTTTATGTAGTACTTCTGTGTCATTACCGAATTGAACGAAAATCTGAACAGAACTTAGAACGGAGGTATCACTTTCCTTCAAATTTGGTTTGATATACGCTATGATAAGGCGAACAAATTATTAAACTATAAAGCTATTAGACCACAACTCATGGGACAAATACCTGGAACTTTGGGTTCTATATTGTGAAGGAATACTGGTTTATAACTCATTAAACTGTAAGATCATGGGCAATAGTCGGATGACGTGCAGGCTGTATGCGAGGCCTTGCCCCTTGCAATTAAGATTCTGAGTGATTAAAACCTCGATCAGGGTTAAGGGTATAGTGTTACTTGGCGTTTAGAATCTTCCTGGTCCTAAATCAGATTTCATTAGGATCTCTGTATCTCAGTTTTTTTTAAGGGTTTTCATTTTAAGTATAAAAGGAAACTTATATTATAGGAATTATAAGTAAATACAATTGATTGTTTTATGATAAAAGTCTGAGATTAAAGCAATTTCTTAATGTTAGACACATTCAAGAAGTCTAGACCCTTTCCAAGTTCGGATTTCGTATTATTGTATCTATAATGTGGCTTGCAGGCAGGTGGGTTTTTCACAAAAAACACTGTGATTTTAATCATAAATTTGATAGCGCTCGGTAAGTTAACCTGCCATTGGCTTTTAAAAAACAAATAACAAAAGAAACTGCATCGAAAAATATTCACAATTTCATTTTGCTTCGTTTTAACAATTCCTGGATTTTATAATGATCTTTTATGATTCTATTGTTCATCGAGTAGAAAAACCTGTTATTTTTGTCTAAATTCGGAGTAGAGAATATGACAGTTTTAATTGCTAACATTTCGGCTTTAGAAATTTGATATAATACTTATATTAAGGCTGACCGAATGAGTATCAGTACCTTTAATATTGTTTAGCTCTCATGTTCTTTTCTCTTACTCAAAAGTAAAATTCACGGGGAACAAAATATTTGGGAAATAAACTTTGTCCTTGGTATGAGATAACCACATGTTACAATCTTATCTTGTGATGTTAATGTTCCTGAGAATAAATTGGGTAGACCTTTGTTGTCCGACATAGTTCACTTCCAGTTGAGAGTGATTCTAAGTCCTATCTTTTCCTGTTTGCTACACTGTGCCTGGTGGCGGCTGGAATTGTGAAAGAGGAGGGGGGGGGGTGAATGCAAAGTGTTCATTGTCAAAAGTACGAATGTAAAGTTTGTGGTTCACTGTTCATTTACTTTATAAATTGTATCGTATTCTTTGCAGAATATGTATGATTTGGGGGTGGGGTGGACCCCAAGAGTGTTTTTCATTCTGTTAATATGGGGAATCTGGAATAAAACCGTTTCATTTAGATCAGGGATTTGAAATTGAAAATAAAATCATGTAGATAGATGGTCGTGTATCCCAAAACGAGGGGTGGTTGCGCGGGGCGCGTGTAAAATTTTATCGTCAAAAGAAAGAATGTATAGTCTGTAGCTCATTGTTTATTTACTTTATAAATAAAGTCTTGTATGTTTTTGAAATAATTATATATGATTTGGGGGGCACCGAAAGCTTTTGCAATGAGTTGAGAATTCGGAATAATAGTATTTCATTTTCATCAGGGGTTTTATATTGAAATGTCCAGGTAGAAAGATAGTCCTGTATCCAGGGTTGGGAATCCACTTCGGACGACGTTATTTTTAATAGGGTGGCCTCGTGTGTTGTAAACCCATTACAAATTGTATTCATTTCCCATGGGTCTTCAAACAAAAGGGGTGGTATAAGCCGGGCTTTACTATATGGTGGATACTAATTTAATACTCATTTGAATCAACAATGATATATTCAAAATAATTACGACGGTGACCAGGAAATACATTTTTTTATTTTGGATTAAAACAAAACTAAAACAACTTGCTGGTAAACAAGAAAATATGTAGGCTTTTCTTCCCCCCACCCCCACCCCATACAGGCATATACGAGGCAGGTACTAGGGAGCTAGGAGGCTACAGACCCCAGGGATTTGTTAAGCTATGATATTCGGGCAGCGAGACCTGAATATCCTCACATTGAGAGAGTGGGGTGTCTCAATAGTCTCATATTCGAAAATAAGATGCCCGAATATACAAGTTCTGTTATTTTCACTACAATAAAGTGTAAAGAAGTTACACTTGCAAAAGAGCGTCAACCCCCC
>BEXV01000171.1:198598-228723 GCA_003118195.1 Hemicentrotus pulcherrimus | reverse complement strand
CCACCATTGCTTCGAAGGCCGAGATCGGATTTTGCTTCCTGGTATATATGATATCAGATTTCTGACGTAAACAATATGCTTGTTGGCGTCTTGAGTTATATATAGGATGAGATATAAGTGATTATACGGAGGAAGTATTATAATTGTTAAGCACTGTCTTTTTAGCCATGGATGGTAGTTATGTTAAAAAAGAGGTGGAACTGTTTAGTCTCCAGTACCGCGACAAAATATGGTGTACGATGAAAGTGGAATATATTTATTTTTTCATTTTTACTAGACTGTTGAGAAGCATATATATATATATATATTATTTCCTGCTAAAAATTCATCATATCTCTGTAAATCTTAGTAAAATTTTGCACTTAAGATAAGTTACATAAATCATAAAATCCTTAAAACATCAATCGAGATTGATGTTTTTATGAACGTCATAAATTGTCATGGTGTTTTACTGATTGGAAATTGTCCGTATAAGTTACAACAACAAAAACTTTATAATATTTTTATAGTTGTTTTTGAATGTTGGTATCAAATCTTAAATTGATTTGAAATTATCAGTATAAAATATACAAAAACTTTGTTTATTTCGAAAGTTGTATATCAGTAAGTTTACCATTTTACGTTCAGTTGGAAACAAATTTAGTTTGCTTGGACATTGTCTGTATGAAGTTACTAAAGATTTCTTTGTATTTTGTATTTCTATTTTTCTAATTATACCATTCATCCTGGTTACTGTTAGCAGCAAACCTACTTGAATGAATGTCAGCTGACTCTCAATAATGCATGGTTATATCCACAAAGATGCATAACTCTGCCCTGTCTTTTTCTCTTTCTGATAGTAACTCCATGATATTATATACATTCAGTATCATTATTGTCGCCTTTTATTTTATTCATTGAAATATTTCCCATATTTCGCTGTGCTCCTTAAATTTGGAAAGTATAATCTGCCTAATATGATTGACGTCGGTCCTATTGCTAATTGAATTCAATTATGGCATGCTGTGCGGAAATGGTGGTGGTCGTGAAGAAGAAAAAAAAAACGTGGTTTCAAGCTGTATATGATTTTCGTGACGTGTGTTTTATACCAGCCTTTACCAGGCCAATATTTCCATCCGTGAGAATGGTCGTGATTAGAACTTTGTTATTCCTGTTTAGCATTCGACAGTTTCCCTTTCTCCCACCACATAAAAATCAGTTAACCATATTTGGTATACTACGATTTTTAAATGTCCTAATCACATAATGAATTGAACATAAGTTACAGTCTTCAGATTCACTCCTATAATTTCTTACATGTTTGTTTCTCCTCTTAAATCATCACATCTTCATCATTTTGTAAAATGATTTTGTTGTTTCCTTTTCTTTAATTCTTAGTTGATTTCCTTTTCGTTTTTTAAAATATTTTTTGTCCTTCTTTTCACCCAGTTCTATCGAATGATCATCAAATTGCGGCTTCCTTTTCAATTTGTTGGCAAATCAACTGACAAACGTGAAATACATGGGTACCCAAATTAATAAAGCAATTCAGTTTTCAGATTCCAAAGTAATGTTATGAAAGATGTAATTCAAGCATGCACTGCTAACAAAATTACCCTTAGACTTTGAGCTAGCTATTCTACGAATGTGATCAACATGGTTTATGAAATATTGGAATTATATTTTCATTGGGTATCGAACAACATGGGAATACTATTTTGAGTTGGTTTCAGATCGAAATTCTACGATTTCTACGGAATGTGCGGTTTTTCCCCCTTTCGGCTGTTTCCTTTCCCGTATCCTGGTTTAGACCCATGTCCGTTATTGGATACAAGAAAAGAAAGCAATGTTTCCGGGTGTACACTTGCCATTTTACACCATTGTCATGTAAAGGAATTCAAAAAAATTAAGGTGGGGGAGGATGTGTGGGCTGATTAAGTATAAAATAACGTTGCAGTTTGAAAAATCAACGCGAGACAAAATAAATATGGAATAATGATTAAATGTGTTTAATGCATCATCGTAACATGATGTAAATTCAAACAAGCAATGACGCGTATTTATTACCCTACCCCCTCCCCTTTTTTTTTGTATATTTCATCGATTTCTGATCATGCCACTAAGAAAAGTAAATCATTCCGAATGACGTCTCAAAGCGTATAGAGATTATGGTGTAAATGGAATTTCAAGTTGATATGCAATCAATAAGAATAATGAAATGTTCAGACGGTAACCTAAATCATTGAATACTCCCTTTCCGTGAGGTTGATCCGACATTTACTCAGGCGACAATTGCTCCAGGTTTTATTTCGTCAAACTAATTACTGGGTTAGGGTTAAGGGTTGTAATCTAGTTTTAGATTAGAATTATGATTAGTCTTATTTTCAATCTTATTATTAGGTATATTGTTGGTTCGTTCCTTGGTTGAAGTTAGGAATTCATTGAGTGAACGAAATCACCACGAACCACGGAGCATGTGTCCTAAACAACCGCAGAGAAATAGATACCAGGCACTTATTATTCCCAGGATTCAAATGGTTTTGATTCAAATAAAGCGTAAAAGTTTAGGGGCGGCGCTCCCGTGGAGGGGGACGGGCAGTGCCCCCACAAACCTTTTTCGAGTACCCCACAAGTTCATCTTCCCTTCTAAGAAGTGCCCCTTTTTCATCTCTGACGAGTGCCCCTTTTTTAGGTATGAAAATAACCCTTTTCAGCTCTGAAAAATGCCCTCTTTACTTTGAAAGATGCCTCTTTTCGTTTTTAATATATACCCCCTTCCCTTCTTTTAAATGCCCTTTTCGCCTCTGATAAGTGCCCTTTCAAATATGATAAGTTCCCCCTTTTTAATTCTGATGTACACTTTGATAAGTGCCCCCATTTGCTGGTGCATCCCTACTTTGAAAGACACTATTCCACCCCTATATAACTTATTCGTTTTAAAGTTGTAGCTGACACACGAGAGTCATGCCGTCTGAGGTTTAATAGTGTGATAAACCCATCCATCCAATTAATGTAGGTTTATCCTCTCCCATAACGTTCCCTGCAGGAATTCTTTAATTAATATCCATACGCTGCTTGCGCGGGGCATTTTAACATACCAATGGAGACACATCTCTGCGGGGATGCTCAAGGGGCTTTACAATATATGCCTCTAGCTTCGAAGGGGCTGATTATAACTGCCTATACCTAACTATACAAGATGAGCGCTAATAACAAAATATGATATCAAAATGATGACAGTGCGTTGCTGACGTTTGGCGTAGCCTTGCGCAAGATATTTTTGGGGAGAGGTTGGGCTGATAATTTTTAAATTAAGAGGGCGGGGTGTATTATAGGGAGAGATCGTTCCTTAAAGCCCCTTCCCCTTTGAAAATAATATCTCTAAATCTATCTAACGTGACATACTGTTTAAATGATTGTTGCTACCTATTGTGTACAGCAATTGGATAGTGTAAATAGAAAGGCAGTGATATATTACGGAAGGTCCTTAACAAAAATACACCTACCGGAAAGAAAAAGTTTCCTGCTGAATAACTATCAAGATCACGTCTGTTGGTGATCCTTATAACACATGCCTACATATTTGTAGATTTCATGTTTTCTGTTGCTATCCAGCTTTCGATGCTGTGAAGTAACATTCGTCGCAGTGTCTTCCTAATGTTATCGTAAGATTCCAAAGACGATATTTTAAGGGCTTGTACATTCTCCAAACTTCAATCACAATCTTTGTTATAACGATAGTGGCAATGCAAAGCTATAGGCACATGCATTATGGTCTTAATAAGCGAATCCTCTATAAACTTCCCTGTATTGCAAACTAATGTTCCTTTAATGCTGCCATGAGCACTTTTAATCTCTTTATATAAACTTATCACTTCGGATTTCTTTAGAGTTATAATAAATGGTGAAACTATATTACAGTCATGTAGCGTAGCGCTCGATAATCAAATCACGTATATCGCATATAAACAATCAATTCTCAATTCACTTTGAAATAAAAATAAATTACAATTATTGTTAGAAAAAAATCAACTTTCCTTAAAAGGAGATTTTGTCCGGATAATGACTTTATTTAAATTCCACAACAATAGAGCTGGTGCTATGATGGATCAGTTGCTATACTTTACATGTTCTTCACATGAATGTGGTTGCACAAGACAGCTTCCTTTTTTAAATTTGTTTAAAGGGATCGTTTAACAATGTTAAATCTGAGAAACACGGCCCTATATGTGTTATCAATGTCTGTGATATGGTGTAATATTGAAGCCCTAAAAAAATGATCAAAAAGTGCCTCAAAAAAGTAAAAATCTTTGAGTGACTGGTCTTACCATACTCGTTTTCCCCCATATAGACTGTAGTGTTATGAAAACCGTTTGGTAAACGGTTTTCAAAATGTGTAATTCCAATCATAAATATCTTGATAACCAGACAGGCGATCGGCTTGTAAAAGTCATGGGGTTCCTGACTGGCCTAAAGGTTTATAATTAATTGCAGCATAAGCTAAATCCAGAATTTTGTTTCAGAATCTGAGACAAAGTTACCGGATCCCTTTAAGGGGGCTTGTACTTAATGTTACTGTAGCAAATACAATTTTACAGGGTATGATTAAATAGTGTAATAGCTCTGTGCCCAATCCTCCTCTTCTATCCAGGTGGGGAAAGCACATGTGTTTTTTACGGCGAATTTAAAGCCCATACCAGCACGTGGTTTTAAACGGATATATATCGTAAACGTTTAAAGCAACCCGTATTTTTTAGCATTAAATTGCATGGAAAAACCCGATGACTTTAATACCTGCAATCCAATACATTCACGTCATGACAAAAAAAAAATGGCTTTAAAGAAAATGAAGGTCTGTTAACTTTAAACATGTTTTCCACTTCGTACGGGTTCCTTATCTTGCACTGATCACACTCTGTCTATGTAATATTATCATACGATTGATAAATCGCCTCAAGTAAGTACATTTCACTAATAATTTGTTGTTCGAATGTGCCGCCATGTTGCAGCTTTTAGGGCAACACAATAACACAATTAATTGTCAATATTTTGTTAACTTTGATTCGTAATGTATGCCAAGGGACAAATGAAATACACGTTGCTGAATATGTAACATTATTATGCATTAAGAGCACATGTATTTTAACGGACGTATACGTTTCACTCTTCATTTATCAAACAAGACAGTGATTACTTTCTCACTAGTAATGTTTTCCTCTTCTTCTTTTTTTGCTCACTGTAGGTCGATACAGAAGCAATAGCAAGACGATTGACAAGCTAGCAAAGAAAGCCCGAGAACGAGCCGAGTCCTTCAAAGCTCAAGACAGCATTAGTTCTATCACCAAAGAGATCTACCTGCTACGTACGTCATCACTGAGTAACATGACGACCTTGGATGCTCCAAGGAAAGACAATAAGGCCACCGAGGTCTTTGCTAACTGGGCCAACAGTCTCCGTCTTAACAAATCCACCAATTCACTTAATGGAGGGAGTTCATCTCCAGGCTCGTCTCGAAGCAGATCCAGCTCAAACACGGTAACGCAGCCGTATGCTACGAAGACAGTCACACCCGATAATGACTTTGATGACTACGCCGAACCGGTAGATCATGTCTCGACCCTGAGCAAAGATTTCCCATCTAAAAGGCCTCTCACGATGTCGAACTCGGATTCTAAGTGTAGCGATCGTGGCTATCAATCTATGTACACCTCTTCCAGCTCAAACGCCTCGTCGAATAGGACATCGTATAAGCCGACAGAAGACAGTGATTATGATGAGTTGGAAGAGGAAGTGGTGGATCAGGATAAACCCAAGCAGTTCCGGTTCACGAGGTCTTATACCTACTCGGCCCCGTCAAAAGGTCAGAAAGGAGAGTATAGCTGTTTGAACAGGGGTGTGAATACCGGTAATCGACGTGGTCTTGATGATAAGCAGAAGACGTCACGAGGGAACACGGGGTACTCCAGCGCCGTGAAGGCCGCAGAAACTGATGGCGAATACTCCCATCTCAACCGCTCCGCAAAGAGACTAACCCATATTCCTACCAAGCGAGCTCAAGCTCCAACTCTACGTCACGACGAGGAGGACGACTACGACTACTTAGAAGCACATAAATCCGATTCGACCAAGACCAATGGCAATGTCCCGAGATCTGATGGGAAAGTGGAGAATCGTAAAAACCTTCCCATGGATGGAGAGTACGACTTACTACACAGACAATTCAGAGCCCGTGATGATCAATATGAGTCCATTTGGCCCGGTAAAAAGTGAGATTTCTTTGGTAAGCTTTCAAAAGGCTAACATAACCCTTCACACCGACGAGTTTTACCAAGGGTTAGAAGTACTCTATAATGCTTTGTCACGTTATGAAGAGGGTTGTCATTCGGCATGTTGACGTCACCCCTGCATGGCAGTAAGATAATTATGGGTGTTAAACGCAGTATCGAATTATGCATAGTACGGAGCGTATACAAAGTATGTCATCATCAAATTCGATGGCGCCAGACCGTAGCATAAACAATGTAAAATAAACGGATGTTTATGTCTTTTTATTTACAATTGGTCAATTTACAGACTGCAGTAATGATTATCATTCGTCAGGTCATGTCGTAAATCATTTTTTTTTCTTTTCCTGCATTGTCTCTGTGAAGATTTGTCAACATCGTCACCACCCGTGGTATTCTATTTTCAATTTTTCATCACTTTCACATTTTTGACAGGAATACAAAATTAAAAAAACAAGCAGGGTTGGTTAATCAGTGATAATACGCATTTCTTATCTTGCAAGAAATCTTTGGAAACTAAAGTTGGGTTGATCATAGCTCTCTTATCGTGGCATAAACATTGTTTTGATTAATATAATTACAAAGTGTGTAATGTGTTTTTATTCTTCTCTTAAGTGATACCATATTTTGTAAGATTTTGCAGCCATGGAGTGAGCATTACATCAGAATAATCAGAATAAGGGACAGGGTCATAAGTGAAAAGTTGCAAAATAAACTGGTAAGCACTGGTATTGGTATGCAGAGCACTTTTTTTTTTCCTTCTTTGACATAAGAGGATGTGATTTTCTAAATGACAGTGTGGATATTGTTCCCAATCAACTGGTCGTCCGTGTTTGCCAAATTCTAAATAATCTGAAATTGATACCCATGCGCTATGGTGACACTTCGGGCAAGATTCGCTACCGTTTGGTCATCAACTTTCTGAAGCATCATGCCTAGGTTTAATAACAACTGTTGAAAAGACCCGGGCAATAGGGCATTTCGAATGCACAGTCGAACAAGAGCAGTGCATTCTGCAACTTTTCACTTTTGACCTTGCCCCTTATTCTGATCTACAGCACATTCCATGAGTGAAAAAATCATGAAACTATGGTACAATTTTAAACAGGAATAAACCCACTCTTTAAAGTTAAACTTTAGTACTGGTAATGCGATTGCATTGTGTAAGAAAAAGGTGTGGAAAGGATCAGAAACAGTTGATCATGTAGCATGTAAGTATTGGTGTGCACTAGCTGCAATGTTCTGGAGTCATCAAAATCATAATAAATAAGCGAATCCTCTATAGTCTTGGTAAAGTAACAAGCACTGTACACAGAAAGCTAAATATGGGGTAACACACATGATGTCTGGGCTAGTACTACCTTGATTTCCTTGTCTTTCTATGCTCATTACTCAGCCAGTATACATTTTCTTTCAAAATTGTTTGGCACATGTCATTTATTTTTAATCTTGAACATTCAGTGTAAGTTTCGTTTGATTCTGTGAGAATTTTTTTTTTTACCAGAACTGGAGTTTATCTTTAACGATGATAAGGCCTCGACAAAAGAGATGTGATCGATCATACTTTGGTTTCCAAACTTTTTTGAGAGGGTAACTTTACATTGGAATAAGAGAAGTACCACCTATACGAAACTTACAACAATGCTATTGTGATTAGCATTTGTTGTGCTATTAAATGAGGATTTATTCAACATTTTCTTAGTTGATTGGTCTTGCACGTAGTCATTTATTTATGAAACATGCCGATCGCCTAATTTACCACTGAATCTCATGGAATACAAGGCATATTTTCAGTATAAAAGGATTGGATCTTTTCATATGCTTTCCGCTTTGAACGGATGTAGTATCCGAGAAAGGCACGTGCTTTACGTACGTCATGAAAAAAGTTATGAGTGGAAACCGATTTTTGTTAAACAAATGCACAAATTGATTGATGTATTAATTTATCAGAGAGTCAATATTGGAGCAAATGGTCACTTAAAGCTGTGTGTCTTTTCAGTAAAATGTTTTGTATCGCCAATAGCAGCAATTCAAAAGGAAGAACAGGGAGGTTGTGGCATAAAACTGGCAAGCACTCATACCGTTTCATTCACTATACATGTACTAAGATATAAGCTGCACATTATGTTAATAGCTGCATTGTATATGATAATACATTTTACAATAGATATCTTAAAAAGTAATTAATGAATTTACAATAGACTTTTAAAGTGTTTCCTTGAAATTACATTTTTATGGGTGTTCATATTCGACATAAGTACAAATGCGTGCCACACTGATGCGTTAATTGATCGGGTAAAAGGTAATTAAAATGTCGTTAGCATATCACAAAGCAATATAAATTGAGTTACCTACGTATTTATGCATCTTCGTTACTTTTTAAAAGTATTTTGTAATTTTTTTTTTTTTTTAATTTATGTATCCAGAGCTGCAACAGGTTTTATGAAACACCGAGTAGGCGATAATCAATAAGTATGGGAATGGACAGTTAAGTGCAATTATGAACAGATTTTCTTTCAATAGTTTGGTGTACATTATTGTCATTTATTGTACATATGTCGAGCGAAATGCAATCATTTTTTATTTATCACAGATTGAAGAGGTGCACATGTTTCTTTCAGTAAAATGTTGAAATGAAAAGATAAATGTATGTACTCAAATTATATTGTTAATAAAAATCATATCTTCATTGACGACCTTGTGACTAGACGCCTTTACATTATGAATCATTATTCTTATTGTAAAGTTATTATATTATCGATATCAACGATTCTAAAATAACAATGGGATATCAGGCTATTAAAAAGGTAATTATCAAAGTGCCAGGGGGTTTGGGGAGGGGGTATAGAGGGGGCATGTTTCTCTCTGGATCTACTAATGTCCTCCTTTTCATTTATTTTTAGTTCTGACTGGATCTATACGGTGTGAGGTAACAGCTATCTACGGTCATGTATTCGCTTTTTATATCAGAGGCTGAGTTAATAGTTTCCAGTGGTTTTTGTCATTCCGTACTTATTTGATAGTCCGTCCACTAATGCCCCTGTTAACCCTATTCATTGAATCAAATGATGTTCCTTCACAACACCAATGACTTTTCATACACACTCAACATAATCCTCAAAGAATGAAAAGATACAATTCTCGAATTCGCCTTATGGTCAATATTTTATTTAAATAAGCAATGCTGTGCACATACGTATAAAATGTCATATATTGTGAAAAGGTAAACGAAACATTTTGCATCGAGTGGATACACATGATTCAAACAAAATTTCAGCTGCTTACAATGTGACTAAGATACAAAAACACTTATAAATACAAGTAATTTTCTTAGCTCGATAAGCTTAGCTCCATTCCCTCATTGAGAGAAGAAATACACACTCTTTCAAGGTCACTTGTATAAAGGTCATGGATGAAACAACAGATACTTATAACTTAACAGCAAATTTATTATGACAAGTTTGTAAAAGCAGATGCGTGAATGAGGACATAAGGTGTTTCAAAAAGGTTGGATGTGTGTTTAAGATATAGAGGTGGCCAAGATTTGTTATGCTGTTGATATTCATGATGAAGATGGTGGTGGTGATGATAATGGAGGTGTTAATTATCATAAGTAGTTGATTATGATAAGTAGATGATGATGATGTTGATAATGAAGATGACAGTGATAGTGATGATGACACTGGAAGTGATGGTGATGATGAGCAAGGTATTACAATTATGGTAATGTTGATAAAGATGAGGATAGCTATGATGAATACCATTAAATTGACAATGATTAAAATGAGGAGGAAGAAGATGACCAAACAGTGATACATATTCCTCATTACCTTGAACCTGATGTTGTTTATAATAATAAAATCCAACACTGAATACACAAAGTTGCCTTTTATATAATGCTGTTGTATTGCAGCATCAATTCTGACTTATACATGTAAATATTGATTTATTGAAGAAAAGATTAAGTACATGATCAACATAGATCAAAACTGAAGTACAGAGATGATTATCATCTTATAATAAATAATGATTATGATTGTATGCTTCCTTGATTGAGTACAACAAAAACGAATATTTCGGGAGTAGAAATTTGGTGACTTCATCATCACATGACAAATAATATTTTTGTTGAGATTACATTTCAATTTGATACCGTTTCTAAACATGGTGCTCTTTCATTTAATTATTCATATCCATGATTATTCTCGATCATGTGAATTATCATAGTCGTCACTTTGCAACAATTCATACTTAGTTACATTTAAATAAATCGATGTGCATAGTTAAGATACATACATAGTGAGATGCCTTGAAAAAATATAACAAGGGTCGTAAATATTGATAAACTTTAGAATGTTCATAACAATTATGAACTAGCAGTGCATAAATCTTACAAGCCAATAGTTGGTCTTGGTGTCTACATACTAAGTGATGATAAATAATATTTGAACTCCTTCCTCCTAACATATACAATTACATCAAACAGGATCATAAAATGACATTATGATCTTACTTAGACATATATCTACAAAGTAGAAAAGTAGAAAAATACATGTATAATTCCAATCATTTGGAAAGCTTTGGTGGTTTTAGTCTACATGTATATGGTACACTACAAGAGCACTTTTTACTAAAATATATACATCTACAACATTTAATTATTGCTTTGCTTTTTACAAAGTTTGAATACACTGCTGGAAGTGATATATGATTGTGAACAAACGCAAATACATTTCGATGAACACAGTTTGGAATATATATTTCAAAACAAGATTTTCAAATCAAAATTTCAGCCTCAAACGTCAGCCAGACCACATGTCGACATACATCACAGATAAAGCAAACAACAATTAAATAACAATAAAAACACTGCCATCCAGATAACTTCATACACATTTCTCCCTTTCACAAAAAAAAGTAATTTAATCTGTCAAATAGATTGAGTGAGTACTGAGAGAATTCCAGGCGATCTGATCATTTCATACATTTAGATAATAATCTGCTGATTTGATGTACCCTCATGACATGAGGATAGTATTTGTCAACCTTTCATTATCTGTTTGCCCTTATCTTCACAGTCAATGTGAAAGGAATCTCTATAATGTGTCCTTCAAAGTGTACCAATCATCAGAAAATATTTGCTCTGTAATGTGTGGGGGTCCATGTTGCTGTACTGTATTCAGAATTTGAGCTTCAGATAATACTTCAATGAAGAGACATTGCAAGTTCATATTCACTCACAAAGGCAACTATTGAATAGATTTATAGATGTACCCTTGTATGCTTACTGCAAAATAGGGCACACACAGAACTCAAGACTTGGGTTGTGTATGTCAGGTTTAATGTTATCCTTCATTTTCTTCATACTCCTTAACTGCTAACCCATAGAATGCCAGGTTCATTTATATTTCTAAGGCTGATTTTATACATTCTACTTGTACAAGAAATAGATAATTGGTACACTTTAAAATCCATCGTAATTTCTCTACATGTAACCGAGCAATTTTCACATACATATAATTCCAATTTGAACCATGGATGAATGTCACAATTCACATGACTAAAGTTCATTGAGAGGTCAACACACTAGTTCTGGAGTATCAGGTTTCAAAGTACCATTTCCTGACTCTTTAGATTCCAAAAGGATTCATTCCCAAACCGTGATTATCTAGTCTGGGCTCTCTTAAATCGGTGTGAGTTAAGTGGTGTATCACTGACCTAGTTTCCTGCATATAAACATAGCAAAATAAAGTCATGGTCTGATGGCAGCAACAAAAAAAGATATACCGGATCTGTGAGCGATTTGAAAAATAGCCCTAGAAAGCTGAAAAAGAACTCTGGTGTAATACAACAATAAAATACTGTGAGAAAAAAAATCGCACTTATACAATACCGAATCCTTAAAGAGCTCCCGCTAACAGAAAAAAGTTTTTTTTCTTCTTCACACTGTCTGATGACATTGGTAGCAATTCAAAACTGAACCTTGGACAAAGTTGACATGACATAACCATTCCATCAAAAACGATATTATCATCATTGTATCGTTACATTATCTACAAGGCCAATTTTTTTTTGTGGCAAATGCCTAATTTATATTTATAATACTCATAGTATATTGAAACAGAAAGCTTTAAAATAAAACATGTCATTTACATTAGAAATGTTATCTTTAAACTATTGATTGCAATTATCAGGGTAGTCCACAAACTAAAATTCAAACAAGTAAAACTGGAATGTAGAAGGAGTATAAACTGATGTATGCGGATCACAAAGTCCCTTGTGCAGAGCTCTAGGCCTTGCTGAAGGGTTCCAAGGTTAGTAGATGCACTCTGGTGCAATCAGATCCATAGTTTCTAAAAATTTCAAACAAATTTCATCACTAACATTTCATAAATAATTTTGGTTGAGAATGAATACTAATCTATCGCTAATGTTAAGAACAAAAACCTGTATCTAATTTTCACAACCTGTTGCTCTTTCATGTTTAAACCACATGTGGACCACCCTGCAATAATAAATCACATTTCGTTAAATAGTGAGAACTTTTCATTATTAAAGGGATCATATACTTGGTGGGTTTACTTACATAACCATGATAAAATAAGGCAATATTCATCTATAGTACAAACTCTGATCATGATAAAGAATAATGAATTGATTTTAACTTAGCTACACATAATATGGATGTCAAAACCATTGTGTGCATACAGAATATAGATTTCATATAAATAGTGCAGAGGCATACGGTCCATATCCATATACCAATGTAAGACCTTTGATTCAGGTTTGCATAGGTTCGCCCTTGTCATAACATTTAACAGTATAACAAAAATAGTCCTAAAGAATAGTGGAAAAACAGCAAAGAAAATATGTTTTTTTAACTATTTTCAACATATATTCTGTGTCGATCTTTTGTTCCAAATCCTTAGCCTAATATATGTTTTTTTCTCCATTTTCCATTTCTATCCATAAGAAGAAAACAAAATCTATTCTAGTTTTCTAGGAAGAACCATACTAATATAGAGAAAATAGAATTTTAAAATATTTTGTGCATGTGAGCAACGACTAGGGTGGTTATGATCAGTACAGTACTCGTATTTCATCATTAAAATGACATATTCAGTCAAATATCTGTACTTTAGATTGTTCCTTTCACCAAATTGTCCAATGCAAGAATCATGTTTGTCAGTAATTGTTATAAGTACCGGTATGTGGTTGTCATGTGGTTTGGACATTGGAGTTGATATATGACAGTGATTAGTTCAATAGAGGTCTAATCACTGGACTCAAAATGTAAAGGTAGTACTTATGTCCTTTAGTATGGCATTTGATCAACATTGCTTCTCTCTACCCGGGTGTTAAATGGGTATTGGTAGTATGCTAACACATGTGGTTGGATTGTCATGTGCGCGCCTGTAATAGGGCAAATGATTGGAAAGCTCCCCAAAAGGAGTGGAGAGTGTACACTGTACACAGCGACCGGTGTAATAATATTGTAAGAAATTTGGTTTATATATTGTATCTGGTAAAGTGCTTTATAAGGAACAGTCATTATTATTATTATCTTATCTACATTGTTTCTATCTATCCAGGTGTAAACTATAAATGGGCACCTAGCAAATACAAACACCATTATGGTATGTGGGTGCCTTTGAAGGAAGACTGATTGAAAGCTCCCCAAGGAGTGGAGAATGCACAATAGGTGTGAGATCTGTAAAGCGGTCAATCCCATTCAGACATTAATAAGTCACAAATGAAACAACTATAAAGAACTTCCATGTCTTGTTCATTATCAGAGTGGCCTAAACCTGTATGCATCTCATATTCACTAAGGCACAAACAAACATGAAATAAATACACTGTAGATTATGTTTTCTTACCCTTTTTATGACACAGCAGTTTTTAAATTATTGCTTTATATAGGATTATTAAAAGCCTGCACATTTAATTTTATGTCTCCCTGCCAATCGGGCCGAGTATTCCTGATAAGTTGAAGGGCCCCTGTGAATATGTGTATTAAACATTACATGTATGTATGACAATGCATTTAGCGCAGAATTGACCTGGTAGTTTCTCCAAATCATATACATGCTGGCACGAGTGATGCGTTAGTTTTCCCTATATTTATAGTGAACAGGTGAAATTAGCACAAATAAGTTCACCATTATCCGATAACTCTAGCACTTAAAAAATGTATTTGTAGGATGATGTTTGCTTTACAACACTGTTACATTTCAGAAAGATTTAGCAGACTGTGCAAAATCTAGTATATGCATATAAGCAACCAATGGAGATATTGTCTTACATCCTATCCAAGGGACTTGATCTTGTATAATTGGCAGTTAGTCTTGGGCACATCGACTCTCGGTCACTGGCACATTGATTTGTTTTCGATCATGGAACCTCCTGGTTACGAGACTACTGCTCTATGACTGAGCCATCGAATGCATGCGTTTAGCTCTTCTGTTAAAAGATAGAACTACAAGTAAAATTCTTCTTTAGAAATGTTGTGGTTTATCAAGGTTTCAGTTCATCTCCTAAACCTAGTTAAATATACCTTTAAAAAAAACACAAGATAACTTTGATATCATCTAGACCATATAAAGGAATATGGTGAAGATAATGGGTGATATTGCTTGTGATCTCATTACAAAAAAATAATTTGTGACTGTTGTATTGATAATAAGAAATAATGTACTATTACAGAGATATTCCAAGTTTGACCCACCAATCAATCAATCCAGGAGATATTTAAGAGTGATACGTAGTACCACGTTCAGCCATTGTTCTAACCTAAAAAGATACATCTTTATGGCATTGACTGTGTGTGCATGTATGTATAACTCTGACAATGTAACTATACACATTTAACAATCAGTGCCATCACTGAATTCCTGGCTCATGGCTTCATGTGCTCTTAGCCTTTCACAATGCATCCACTCATTTTACCTTCAAATATAGCACATTGTGGAGTACGGTACTCCATCTTGCACTGGTTTTTTCAAATTCATAAGTGTTTGCTTGCTTCTTTTTCATTCTACAAGTCAACATTTTTGCTGTAAACATTTCAATCTACCTTTATTAGCTACACTCGATGCACAACTAAACCAACACCACAGAATTTTTTTTCTTTCTTTCCTTTTTTGTTGTTGTTCAGTTTTGAGTGGCAATGTTTCCTTTCTCCTTAGAAAGATGAGAGTATTTGGTTTCTGTCTATGCCTAAGTATTCAATATCAAATATAGGTAGGTCCCTGGGATACTTTAAAAAATGAGTTTAATGGTTATCATATTGTTTGACTATCAAAACCATCCTTCCTCACAAACAATAAATCAATATATGCCTTCTCAGGATTGTTAATTGAAGATATCGTGGAAAGTATCAGTTTACAAAGTAAACATGTCTGCGGTTCATTGGGAATTGAATCTTAAAGGTGCAAGTCAGTCCTAACATCAAGCTCGCTTCAAAATGCAGAAAATGTTAGCAAGAGGTATGTGAATGTACATGTATGAGGAGAATATGATATAAAGGATAAGAAAATGATACAGATTTAATGTTATCAAATACAAACAGGTCCCTTTTCTCATTTCCCTTGCCAGCAGCTTCACATTTTGGTTTATACTAGAACTTTCTTAAAGGTAATACAAAGTTTTGGGAAATTTTGAAAATTTGGTGGATAATGATTCTTTACAAGTTTGATATATTTAGATGCCCCTGTGGATGTATAATAAGCACTAAAAAAAATTAGCCCCTAAAACACTTCTGCTTTCGAGAAAAAATGAAAATAAAAATTCATCGGTACTCCCGATAAATTTTGATAAAATTTAGAATAGCGTATACGGCCGTACAATGGTAGCTGCGACCCTGAAAATTTCAGAATATGTAGTTGTGATATATACCTACCAAATGGAAATAGCTTATCGGTCAAAATTAGTCAAGAAACATTGGTCTATAGCTTAATTAATATCTTGACCTTGAGAGGGCGCTATACAACATAACTAGTTTGTTACTAATAATTTCATAACTTCAGACTCGATTTCAACTGCGACAGCTATCACTGCATATTGTAGGATCGCATATGCTTCCAATATGTTCATTTGAACCGAATTCATGACCCCATACCAAAACTTTGTAGTACCTTTAAATGTTCATTTTTTTTTCTCCAAATGAGAACATTTCCCACTATCTGTATCTGAGATGTAGATGTCACTGGAATTTTTTGTTCACTCACCTTCTTCAGTTCATCAAGAACAAACTATATTCTTTTATAATTCTCAGTACAAAACAAACAGAAAGCTGTTTGCATCTTTTAGAAAATCCTACAGTTGACTTTCTTGAATTCTGGTGATAGAACTGCATTTTGAGAGGGACGAATGGTATGCACGTGTTCTTGTGGTCATAACCACTAACTAAATTTCCTTCTATTGGTCTGATCTTGTTCTTAACTAAAATTGATCATTGGCAGATATCATATTAATATTTGTAGGCTTTAATATTGTGAAGATTTCATACAGGTTTTTTAAAATTCTAAATTAATGTTTTCCCCAGAGTTACTTCAAGGCATGAAGGCTCAGTTGTAGAGCAGTGGTCTTGTAACCGGGAGTTTCAGAGTTTGAAACCGAGTCAATGTGCTAATGCCTTCTGGTAAGGATTTAATCCTCATTACCGAATCCATCTGAAAGGAGGACTTAAAGCTGTCGGTACCCTGGTTGCTTACTTACAAGCATAAACAAGCTTTTTTAGCAGTCAGGTCAAAACAAACCAACCAAACTTGAATGTGAGATTCCCTTTATATATCATAGCTATGGTTTGAAATTGTAAAAAACAAAACTTTGAAATTAATACCTAGTTTGATTTTCAGCTTCCTTTTTCTTGTATCTGTATCATTGGTTTACTGTGCTCTAACTGTTTCTTACTTTATGGGATTTTGTAAGCATATGAGGGCTCCTCTCTACATTTTGGAGCCAAACAAGGTTGAAATTAGAACAAAGATATATGCTTACAGTTCACCTTCATATGAAACCCTATAATACAGTCATTCCTTACTGATGATAGCTGCGTTACATGCTACAGGTCTTTTGAGCCCAACGTCAAGTCATTCCTCATGGTAAAGGGAGATGGCTGAAGACACTCTGTGGATTCATGATGTCATTCAGGAGATGGCCCGTCGAGTAACCTCATCTCAGTGTGGCATCCATGTTTACTGTAGGTACCGGAAGCAGGCAGTCACGGTTACTGTTGTCATCTGTCAATGTCATATTGTCTGTTTGTAGCCAGAAGGGTGATATAGTTTAAAACAGACTTAACGCCCTTCTGACTCTAAACTGATGATATCTAAGATTCAAGGAATGAGAGAAAACAAGGTAGGGGAGATTGGCTTTACAAACAAGGTATTTATGTTTGGACCTGGGTTCTGCACATTCAAAGACAGTGAACGTGTCTTTCCACTGCACCTCCAAGGAATGCACTCCACCCCTACCAGTTTCATCCCTGAGGGAGGCAACATGGTTTCAGGAGTGGTTTCTGACCTGATGAAAGAGGCCATCGAAAAGTAGTTGGTGTGTCTCTCTACCGCACAGTAGACTCCAGTAACAGTTTCATACTTGGCGAATGATGTCTTCAGAGTGTCCGATGTGTCCGAGTGATGTACTTCTGTTTGATTTATACCTCGGGCTGTGCCTACTGTATCCTTTGAAGATAGCGACACGTGTGTCCAGCTGTTGCTTCTGACATGATGAAAGATATCTTCAGATTTAGTGCAATTTGACTCTCTGCTGTAATTCTATGAGATGCATCTAAGCTCTTCCTGTTACGACCCCTCCAGGAAGCAAGGTGCATTGAGTGGTGCTTTCTGTCCTGATCATAGATGTCTTTAGAGATAGCAGATGTGTCTCTCTGCTGTACCTCCAATGGAAGCACTCAAGCTGTGCCCATTTGCACTTTCATTATCCTCTTCAGAACTCTCATACCTGCAGAATAGATTGAAATGTGGAGAATCTAAGGTTAAGGGGTATTTCAATATACCGGTACATGTAATCTAAAACACAATGCTTGAACATGGAATGTAAGGGTGCTTGGAAATTGATTTTAATAATCATGGAAAGGAATCAACGACCTGGAAAGCTCTTTAATTTGTACTTGTAAGCAGACAGTGTCAAGTGCCAGAAATAGAATTTCACTAATTTGACTCTGACTACATGTACATTGTGTACTGTATGTTTCAGTGCGGTGATTTTCAAAAATTGCAGAATGATTTTGACATTGAATGGCAAAGCTGACAATAATAAACGCTTGAACAGACTTTGTTCAAGAGATCATAACCTCTCATAATATACATACATGTACACTGTATATGTCCATTATACTATTTGAGCACATAAATATCTTAACAGGACTATAGATCAAGACTCTAGTTCAATAAAAAAAAACTACTCTCATTAACAGGTGAATCTACATGTATTACAAGAAAATTATCTGTTGCTTTATTTTAATAATGTAACATCGCATGTCCATTAGTCACCGTTCTTCATGACTCATCTCCAATCTAAGCCAGAAAAATTTGGAGAAATAAAAGGTCAAAAGGATTATCATGGATAAGGAAAAATCTCATAGGGCTTCAATCCATGCATTATAGAAAAAAGGGAAAAGCAGCTTAGGTGATGCGGCATGGAACAGGGGTGAATAATTAGTATAGAGAAGAGAGTGTTTGGTTCATTCATCATTTTTGTTAACCCTTTTAGCAGCTTTCTGATAGAACCGGAATAGAAAAGAAAGTGTTAAATCCCTACTTTAATAGAAAAGAAAAGAAATCATTGAAAAATAACACTGATAAAGTTCAGAATAGTTGTCTAATCTGTAAAATCCTCTTTAGAGAAGAATAACGACGAGCAGGAATTCAATTCTAAAAACTGACTACACTTTCCCTGAAGATGTGAAAAAGTCTGAGACCGTAGTAGGTGTGGTTTATGAGATGATTTAAAGCGCTATCCAAACTTGTAATAAGCTCATTGGCACAAAAATAAGAGGAACAGAATGGCGAAAGTTTGAAATAACAATAATATAAAAGTTAGGAATGTTCAAAATATGAGATCACTACAGCTATGGGATACTCAAATATTATTACCCCAGTTATCGGACACAAAATGCATATGGCAATTACTAACTCAGGGGCTTTTGTCATTCTAACAGGTCGCCATTTCTCTCCTGGGTATGGAGTGCCATATGTAAATGTACATGTACATTGTAGATTAATGCCTTGCTATTAAAATAAAAGACATAAGTGCCATGCCAGGGATCTAACCCACAACCTATGCATTTCAAGTCAGTTGCTTAAACAGCTCAACTACAACACCTCTAAGAAGCATGAAATAGCATTTGATAGAGAGATGACAGATCATCAAATGGGGAAATTGAATGAAAATTGTCATCACTGGCTTTAAATTCTTATACAATGCTATCTCCCCTATATAAATGTACCGTATGTAGTTTCGATTAGATGCAAATAAGAAGTGTTATTTGCTGACAGCACTTATGAAGTCACATACCTTATATCAATATAAAAATTGAAGAGAGGTAACACTGCAGTGTATCAATAATTGACATGTACATGTAGCTAATCAAACAAATAAGATTCTTTCAGTTTCAAATAGGTTGTCCATAACTGGTTGGAATAAAATAATTGATTGTTTTAAGAATTGAAAGTACACTGTAATTCAATGGGACTGGGTGCAGCTGCAACAGCATCCCAAAATAGCTATCCTGTTTAAAACTTTCAGATTCAATGTGCAAAATCATTATCATGCCAAGATATGACAGTAATGAATACCGGTACTACCCTGGACTTGAGGGATTCATGAAAATTAAATTTCAATGTACTTGTAGTTGTAGCTTCTACAATCTATTTTTTCAGTTGATTTCATGATTTTTCACGTTGGCTTATGGATTCATCAAACACAATAACATGACAAATTTTTCTAATCCCTCATTATTCTCTCAAGTTTATACCAATCCAGTGAAATCAAACTATACATTCAAGTGATTCAACTACACCGTCCCTACTTGCTACTCCGTGTAAGAATGTGGTTATGTGGACCATTTCTTAAAGAGAAGCCCTTCACATGGTATTTTTGCATCTCATGTAGAGGTAGTTGACCGTCTTGCCAAGATTTTCAGGTAAAACTACTTTAGATTAATATCTGATCTCAAGGGCCTTCTTCCACAACTATAGATTAAAATGTAGGGCTTTAAGTAATCTACTTAGCAGAAATTTGGTAAGGTTTCAGTCTAAAAGGGCTTTTCCTTCTTTTTGCCCCATGTCATGACGTCAACCCCTCAGTTTCCTAGTACCTTTGTACTTCAATACTGTACCTTTCAGAAAGAAGACTATCGCTCATTTGCAAGTTACTTTTTTTTCCTGAAACATTTGCAAATCTGTTCTGCATATCATTGAAAATATCTATAGGTGAGATGGATTCCAAGATGGATTCCAAGATGGAACAACAATTATATACAGGTGTATGTGCAGTCAATACAATGTAGGATAAAGCAAATATTAATTTGCCCAAAGCAAAGCACACTTGGATCCTATAAATTTGAAAAGTTTTAATTACTCTGAATTTGAAACTATTTTTTCTTAAAGATACTACCGGTATTTCCCTTTTGCAGCCAACATCAAATTCTGTAGAACTTTGCAGGAATTATGAATATGTCATGTATTTCCTATCTGTGAAATTTAAACGTTAGCAGTAGTGTCCTAATATTCAAATTATGCACGGAAACCTGTTTACTTGCTAGACTTCACTGTCAGACACTTCTGAGTGACTGGCTGGCTTTTTTTTTCTTCTTTGGTAATAACATACATAAAATGAGCTGTAAAGGGCACATGAGCATTTGTCTACATCAATAACCCACTTTTTGTAATGGCCAAAATTAAACTGATTAAATCTTTGCGCAGCATCAAACGTACAACCATTCGGTACAATCAAACTATTACTTACTGGCTCTATAAGTCGATTCGACAACTAATAGTTGTTATTTTCCCACTTAAAGACATTTTCAAGCCCCCCTTTTTTTAGGGAAGTTCTAAATTACTATTATCTTTCAAATGCCGTTGAAATTTTACCTTTTCATTTTTTGGCCTGCAAATNCCCCCCCCCCCCCCCCCCCATAAAAAAAAATTGTTTCTAAAAAATTGTTTCATACATTGTTACATCACTGTAATAAAAATGATGAATAATTAAAAATCTTATTAGAAGTTTTGGAGTATATACATAGTATCACTATCAGGCCTGCAAAATTGAAACAAAGGTACAGTTCATGTTGTAGAATGGGTGTAGGATGGTTTCTATTCAACAACTACACAGTGTTTCCTTTATCAAAATAAAAATAAATGCATGCAACTAAATCAACTGTCTTCAAGGTGTTATCATGTAAACAAGTTAAGAAATAAAAGAGATTTCTACATTGGATATTTGCCATTTATGCCACAAGCGTGCATTACATGCACTCTGTGACCCCAAGCAATTAGCAAGTAAATGATCACCTCTGCCTCCCTCTACATCCCTTATGTACACAGTCATTGTATTCACATTTGACAGTTATTTCTCTCTAGGAATAGAAAACTCAATAAAAAGAAAAGAAGTCTATTCATCAAGCCTCAATTACAATCAAAGCAGATTAGGCTACTCAATAACAATGGAATGCTACTCTCACAATGGCAGTGGATGGCTTGAATACACCCTCAGTATACCACCTTTTATTCTAGAATTGATAGAGTGGTAATGGGAGGCTGAATAAACAAGAACCCTAAGCAAATGATTCCACTGAATTGTAAAGCAGGCCCACAGTTATTTTAAATGAGAAATTGCGATGTAATTCTCGGGTAGGAGTTTCAACCACACTGAAACAGGAAGACTTGAGAAGTGTTTTTGCACAAATTTCTTGACACCTTTTGTGTCATCCTCTTGAGTTTGGGAAATCAATTATTTGCCTCTGGGAGTCTGGGTCTTCAAAAAACAAATTCCAAAGATTTGGGGAATAAACATGTTGTTTGACATGTACATGTATAATGTTAAAGATTCCTCTTAAAACTTTCATAATTGTTCTCAGCATGTTTGAATATACAATACTGGCTTCAAATTTTGATTATTTGATTTCTGGTATTAAATAGAATTCCATATTCAGAGAAAGTATGGTTAAACGTGTACATGTACGTGGGTCTTTTAGACCAGCAATATATTCACAAAACTTACTGAAAATGACATTCAACAAAAAGCACATACTGTACATGTCCATGGAAATGGGTTAGGGTACATGTACATGCAACTAGCTGAATTTGTTAATCTTACATGTACAATGTATGTTGCTCCTAACAGAGGTAATTTCTTCCAAAATCATTTGGCTTAACATACCCGGTACACGTTTAACGTTCACAATCATTTTAGTTTGATTCTGTGAGAATTTCCTTTCTGTCCTTTAACAACATTTTATGAAGTATTTTATAAAGAGTCCATGAAAAAAAAAAAAAAAAAAAAAAAAATCATAACCGTAAAACAAATGCATGAAAATCTGTATGGAACCTGTCCCTAAATGCTGCTCCATGTATAATTCATTGTTTGATTGACATCCTTTACTATGTGTTTTTTTTCTTCTTCATCTAATTGATATAAGCCCATGCCTATACTTTGGAAACTTTTCCATTGTGACATTGAAATCACTGTTTTATACATACTACATACATGTACCGGTACATGTACTGTTCAGTGCAATCAAAATGTGATTGAAAGCTGTCGGTATTGACCGTGAAAGTTTAGAATTCTTGACATTCTTGTCATTAAAAAGCAAACAATTTGGTTTTCAAATATAATCCTGTTCCTTTGTGTAATTTTTCCACATCAAAGATCAAAGTCCTCTAACAATTATTCAACCATGTAATCAAACATATAACATGTACAGTGTATGCAAGAATTATAACAAACTAAATTTCCAAACAAATTGTTATGGTAGTTGCTTTTCATATAAAAATACATCTATGTCAGTGTTACGTATCTTACATTCTGCAAATTTGTTATCCCTCAAATGGAATGTTTTACATTTTATTTTTTTTAAAAGGAGGTCAGTGACAATCAATTTTAAATAGACAATGTGATTGATTATTGCTTGAAGCAACCTGTAAACACTCTCAGAAACAGAAGATAGACAGTTATTAGAAAAAGGAATTTGCACTCCATGTAGCTTTACTAAGAATAACTGTCTTCAAGAAAATGGAAGAAATTCCTTTATATTGTTTGTAACGAGGCTCCAGGCAAATATAGAGCAATATTGATTTTGTTTGAAATGGGTACCAAACAAGAAAAGTATAATTACTATGCTTGTCATAGTGTCTTTCAATGACTCAATGACATAGCCTGCTAATCTATTTCTCATTTCACTTTAACACTCTTCTTCAGCCTTTTTATAATATACAAGGCCTTCTAAGCGCAGAACATTAAAAAAATGTTGCTCTTAAGTCAGAAAAATCATACATGAAATAACTGCGCTCAAATTTTATAGCTTACAAGCAAGATAACAAAATCAATAAAAGGGAGCTACAAGGTAACCTAATGTACTATCCACCTTCTAAGAATGTAGGGAGGACTTAAATCTTTAATTGCTTCTTCAGAGTTAAGCTCTCAACAATAGTGGAATCAATGAACGGTATAAGGGGTATCTTAAGCGAATCTAAACCTCTCGGACCACACCAATAAAGAATCGTGCACAACCTCCGGAAGACTGAATAAGTCTCTGAGGGATTGTAGTCTATATGTACATGTGTAGCAATACAATAACATGTCCACCCCAGTGATCTTGAATGCTATGGACCATGGATCTAAGATCTCACTTTCTTTTAGTTTTTCCGTCCCTAAAATATTTAAAAAGTATATATTTATAAATATATTATATTTTACCATGCAAATTAATAAAAAGTTAAAGGTGTGTATTCTCCCTAAATAAACGCCCAATCACACACACACACACACAAAAAAAAGACATAGCTTGTTAAACGAAGAGCATCTCTTGGCAATGTTTACTCATTAGGAAAACATTCCTACATATTGTATTCCAATATCTTACATTAAAACAAACCTTGGTCAAATTTTGCTCTCTTTCCTTACTAAATCTTTGAGAAACAATTTATGCTTAAGATTTCAACAAAATGATTTATTGCTCCGTGCTGAATTTTGAAGTAATGTCTTCCACCCATGTACAGTAATGCTTATGTTTTGTTCATTCTTCATTTTACTTTTTTTTTTAAACTGTCAAAGAGACACTGTTTTGCAATCATTTTGCTGAGAAAGCAGTTGAATAGTCCAGATTAATGAAAGAAAAGTTGACTTAGAGTATCCCTGAAAGTTTTTGATAAATAATTAACATGATAACCCTATTCATACGTACATGTAAATACATCTTCAAAATTTAAATTAGAGTAACAAGTTCTCAAAGAAATTAAAATCTCTCTCTCTCTCTCTCTCCCTTTCTCTCATGAAATACATATTTTGCAAGTCCCATCCTGAACTAAACAAAATCTGAAAGAAAGTACTAGTATACTTTCAACATACATATATATGTAACCAAGTTTCATATCATACAATTTGGGCAAAAAAAATATAATCCTATTCACTATATTACTCTTACCACATCAGTCAAAACTATACTCCAAACATGTATTACTTAAAGTAATCATCTTCCGAAAGACTAGATTGTAAACATTCTCAAGCCCAATAGGTAGGCAAATTACTGGTATCAATTAAGATAACAACATTATATTCTATTGGTACTCTACCAGCGACAAATTGCCCATGAAGTTATATTACTTCAAATTATTGTATACACTTTTCAAAGCGACCTTCCGTTTTTTTCCAGAATATACCTAAACATACATCCAGGTGAATGTACTTTGAAAACTGCCATGTAGCATAGGAACAAAAGATATTGTCAATAATTATTGCAGTAATTATGGCAGCTATTTCACATTAGGCCAAGGCTCTGCTATATACATGAAGCAGAAATCTAGGTCATCAGATACCAAGATCATCACGTTCTTTGTTTAATATGGACATGTTACAAGAACAACCAACAACAAAAAGTTTCAATATATTTTAAAAGGCCATTTAGAAAAAAAATAGGCCATCCTGTTTATTAAAGCATGGGCTGAAACTTGTGTTACACAGAATATAGCAGTGTTCATGTTTGCTTGCAAAGAGCTCTTGCCAGGAAGGGCCTAGCTGTATGAACAGTCAGCTCAGACTACATGTAGCTATAGAGTGGTGAGTGGTAGCCTACAAGCTGACTTTGGGCTTTGAAATTTGGGGTTTCCTTTATATGTCATGAATATGTGAACATTTCAAACAACTAGAAAGGAAGATATTTCAATTGTTATAACCATCTGAGGCTATTCTGAGAATATTCTATTCTATATATTTTCAACTAGAACTTTACCTTTCAGAACAAAAAACTACTGGTATGTTTATATTTTTTATAAATTATTAAACATAGAGGAAAAATTATTTTAAAAAGAGGGAAAAATATTTGCTTCTTACCAAAACTTGTCAGTTTCTTCCTGACCATCAAGCACAGAATCTTGTAGAATCTCATCAACTGGATGATCCTATTACAAAACAAGATGATTGCAAGATTTCAATACCAAAGTCCCTGTTGCGCTTCTTATTTTCCATTTCTTTCTTGTTTTACTGAAGGATGTTATTTGATATGTTACGGCTCTTAGAAACAAGGAATTAGGTTTGAGAAGAAATCACAAGGCTAGTGCCCTCGAATAAACGATTCATTCTATCTAGTCCATCAGAATAGAGTTTTAGCCACAAGTTTTTAATATCAATATATAAGCAAATGCCTTACTTCTTAGTGCTCCAGTTACATTAATGACAATCAATAAAACAATAAATCATGAAAAAAAAACTAAGATTAAAATTTGTGATCTATACTGTATACAGTAAATAAATTACAGAGAGGGAGAAAGAGAAAGAGAGAGAGAGAGAGAGAGAGAGAGAAAGAGAAAGAAAGAGGGGTAAAATTGAAAATGGAGATAAAGACATCTAACTTTATGAAGAGGAAAAGAGAGAAGGGAGAAAGCAAAAAAGGAGCAATGAAGTCCAAACTAATTTGTCCCTATTTTCATGAAGTGATGGTAGTGAATGAAAATCGCATACAATTTGCGTGTGGATTTTCCTCACTAACGTCACTTCGTGAAAATAGGAACGACTTCTGGAATACTTTCAATAAATGAAGCCAATCAATATTTACCTGAGCATGTGTAAAGTTAGATCCTGAAATGGGCGGACTGTCTTGAGGCAGAGGTGACTCCGTCTCATAATCATCATCATCACTGCTGTAGAAGTTAACTCTGTACTCACGATGACCTAGCATAGGAGGATTATATTCACAAGGAGAGGCATTGTTCACAGGACTGTGGAATTCAGCTGCATTCTGCTCACGCTGCTGCCGATGTGATTCAGACTCGTAGATTGGAGAGAGATCTCTACGACGATAGGATGCATCTGAGGTAGGGCTTGAGGGGCAGTTGTCTTCATCCAAAGCAAATTTGATGTGACGGTTACGCGATTTGCGGTAACCCTCTCCTGTTCTGCGAGTTCGATTGAGTATCCCAGCCCTGCGTTTGTACATAGGGCCTGCATCTGGACCGTCCTGGTGATCAACATCAGACCAGACCAGATCAGATGAAGTAGTGCTACTGAGACTCGAGTCTGAGTTGAGTCTAGGAAGGAAAGAATCACCAGCAGCATCTCCTTCCATGTCATCTTGATGGTTCATCAGATCAACGTGAACGGATACCTCTCCTCCTGGGACATGTCCTGTTGGTCGTAGCTTCCGCATGAAGACTGGCATAGACAAGACAGTGCTTCTACTGCTCGATAAAGGCCTATGAAGAACCTCATCATCTTGGCTCTTGATGGATGACGATAGTTTCATATTCAATGGACTATTCTCACTGCTATGCCTTTGATGCTTCATGTTATTTGTACTTTGCACTGCAGAGTCAGTAGAATGAGATGTTCTTAATCTAGAGAGTGGTCTATTCCTACTCTGGTCACCTGAACCTCCATGCCAAGAATGGGAGAGATCTTCACTCGAGGTTGATAGCTTACTATCACTCAGCGGTGATACCTGACCTCTTTTGGCATCCCCAGAGTTGATTAAGTCTGGCAGAGCACTCTTCATGAGAGCATCAAGAGACTGCTTTACTTGATTCTGCTTCATGTGTGACTGTTGTGTGCTGATCCTGGTGGATGGCACAGTATTAGATCCATTCAACCTGGCTGTTGGCACACCATCCGTTGGTGAAGGGTTGGTGGGTGTTGGATAGTCTCTTTCATCTTTTGTATAATACTGATTATTTGGGGAAGACCGACAGTTTTGGGCATCTGTCTGACTATTACTTTTCCCTGAGATTAAATCGTTCAAGTGTCTTTTCACTCTGGATGCCAGATCTTCCTGCTCTATACTTCTTACGCTCGAGGCCGAGCTTCCAGTTTCGCTGTGACCCGTCCTTCCATTCACATCATTTGATGCACCCATATGATGTTGTTGATCTTCCCATGAAACTTGTTTCTGAAGTGTGTGCCTTGAAGGTGGACCATTGGTCATCACAGAGAGGGATGATGATGAAGAGCTGAGAGACGTATAACTGCTGCTCAGACTAACACTATCTTGCATCTCAGAGAGCGGTACGTTCATTACAGATGGACTTGAAGCTCGGAGTAAACTCACTTCATTTAGCCGTTTTCTGCAGACAAAATGAAAGGGTATTGGATTTTAAAACAATGCTGACATACTCTTTCTAATCTTTTAAATCTCTTTGGAAAATAAAACAAACCAAAAAAGCATGGGTACAGTCAATATTCAAATATCTTATAGGAGATAATGGTGCTATCATGGAAAAAATCACTAATTGCTACGATACGGAATCATCAAATTTGCACTTCTTAAACCTTGGACAATGAACAAGTACAATTTCTTTCTATATAATTGCTTCAAAAAAATATTTTTGAAAAGAACTCACCGCATGTCTTTGAGAGGCTCTGAGTTGTTATCCTCTAGCTGTGACCTTTGACCGCCATAGCTTGGCAACCCATCAGGCTGCTGAAGTTTGTGCAGAGTCTCCTGGATCCTGGAGAGTTCTCCCTCCTGACTGGATGCTTGACGAGCATGCTCCTCCTCCAGGAGCCATGAGCAGGAGTCCTGGAGCTCTTCAGCACGCTGCTTGCACAAGGCTATGTCATCACTGTACAAGGATCAACAAGTTCAATGAAGAATTCTTAAGGTCTGGCTGCTACGGTGGTATCATCATGATTCATGATTCATCAGGGACAATCGTATCATCAATGAAAAAGATCTTAGAATTTAGAATATTATGGCCAAAGGTAGAAAACATGTTGTATGATAGAGACTACAAGAACAAATTTCAAATATATACATGTATTAAGTTTAAGTGCTGATATTATTTATCTATCACTTAGCAAAAAATGTGTTCCTATTTAATAACAAAACATTTCATATGATCAAATAATGTGTATTTTACAATTCCCTCATGACACTGCATTTGAACTGATATAAAGTTAACAGAGAAGAAACTTACCCTACTTCATTACCACTTTCTGCGTATGATGATTCCCTGTGAGCCGGTTCTTTTTCTTTCTTTTGATGCATTTCATCAATTCTTCTCACCAAGAGATTTGTCAAATCCACATACTGTAGTTGGATCTGTTCTATCCGTTGGGTGGTATCCCGGGGATGCATGCGGACTAGGGCCTTGCTGCATAGTATGGCCTATGAACAATAGACAAGATCATGTTTGTATCAAGCTACGTGCAAAAATCAATTCTGGGCCAAGTACACTTCCATAGGTTTGACTAACTTTCACACATTAGGCTGTACTCAAGATATTGTCCAAACATATCACAGGATTGTATTGAAAGTAGGTCTCCATTTGATGGAAAATGTATTATAAGAAAATGATATATTTCAATGAGAAGTTTCTGCTTTTACATATATTTTTTCCCATGCAAAGACATTTTATTAATATATACTACAATTTCTACATAAAAAACTTACATCATCTAGCCTTGCTTTTAGCTCTACCTTTTCCTGGTGGTACCTAAAAATCAAACAAGAAAAAGTTTCTCAATATAGAGGTCGAGGTATGTCTCACAACTTTATTCTTTCTATGTTACAAATGGATTGTTCTAAATGAAATGCAGAAAATATTAGAAAGCAACGTAAGGATTTAACAAAAACTTTTCAACACTGTTGTAACATATGTACATTCATTTATGTTTCCATTTCAGATGCATGACTTTTCTTCGAAACAGTATAGCAGTCCAATATCAGTGTTGCCACTCTTGAGAAGAAATAAAGATTTATTCATCCCTTAAAATCAAGAGTGATAGTGAGCACTAAAAAAGAAATGGGCTTTTTTTCCCCCTAAATTTTAAAAAAAGGGGATTTGGGGGGAAATAGCATCTAAAATTTCCCCCTTGTTGATAAGAAAATTGGGGAAAATCAGACAAAAATCGGCAAAAAAGAGGTAAAATCAGGAAGAAGAAAAAAATAAAAGTAATTATCAGGCCTGTCATATATCTGTGAGAGTGAAGAGTTCTTAATGAACTTACCCTCTGAGGTCTCTTCTGAGTTGATTGACTTGATCAGACAGTGAGACACACGTCTCTGTCACCACCAAGAACTGAGCACAAGTGTTGTGATTATACTTGGTTGCTAGGCTACATGGAGTCTGCTTCTTACCATTCACCATGGTAACATCACAGTTGAACTCCACAAGAGTCTGTAAAGGT
>BEXV01000171.1:168169-186257 GCA_003118195.1 Hemicentrotus pulcherrimus | reverse complement strand
CCTGCGTACGCCCCTGTCAAACGGGATAGTATACCAACATCCCACGAGACCGACAGCCCAAGAGACTGACAGTCGCGACTGTAGTTGGCTGTAACCGTTTTTGTTGTTGACAGGTTCATAACATTCATACAAACTATTCAAAATACACGATCGGACGCAGTAATCCTTTTAAACGACTATGGTGAATATGTTTTAACTATACAATACACTTATGCCTATGATTTTTAAATTAAAATGGTGCGGGGTTGCTTCTATTCTGGATGCAACACATTAAACCAAGCATATTCAAATAGCCAAAGCATACAAAATCAGATTTGGGAAGCCGTGAACGGTGTGTAAATGACCAGGGCACGTAAAGACAAACTTACAAACACTGACCCAGAATTAACTTGATATAGAGTCCCCAAAACGATTGCTCCCTGGTAAATGCGTTTACCGGCTAGCGATAGCAACCAATGTCAAGGATATAAGAGATTGATTTGCCTTCTTGGACGCGCCAATACATCGTGAGAGAGAGAGAGAGAGGCACCACTTATACCAGTTTGGTTTTGTAATAGGCCTAGTTGCCATGAAGTGTGTTGATGTATCTACATCTACATACATGTTAAGATATTAAAAAGATCTATGTATCATACACTTTAATAACAATCAATAAAGAGGAGTGAACTTCATTATCAACATGACCCTGCATCAACGAAGTTTTTTCTATTATCATTGTTTTTTAAAGACAGTTGATTTGGACCTCTGATGTCTTCCATTAACCTAGCCTGAATTGTTGGGCTGGCAAAGCGGTAATTTCCCCCATTAATTAAATGGTTGGGGCCAACTGTCATCAAAGCACCACAGAAATAAGAAAAGCTACGTCGCTCATGATAGAAAGTCAATTAAAATTCAGAAATTAGCTTTTTGGTAGGATTTTGAAAACGATGGATATTATATCAAATATGCCACTTGGTATCGTAAAATTATGTACTTCATGCATTGATCTATGAATCTATTTCGTTATATTTTATAAATTCTCACATTGTTTTCAAAATCTGTAGAAATTAATCAGCTTTCCTGGTATACAAAATCAACCACAAACATTGTGTACTAGCACAATATATCATTTCCTGTATAACACAATATGAATGCGATTCTTTTTTCTTCTTCTTCTCATAAAATGACAATGATGCCAATATACAACACCGTTTACTAATCATATGATCTACGTGCATCAAACAATTTTCATGAGTTAAAAACTATGCTGCCATCAGGATACTTCTAAATTTCATTTCTACACGCAGTGGGATAAAACAAAAAACGGACCACTTCTGGAAATTTTGTCTCAATGTGATCAGTCGAAAAGGCTCGATTTCATTTTTACAGTCCTTTCCTGCTTTGGTTCCGTATTGATATCAACTACAGAACTCAAGTGAGATACTTTATATGGTATAACCTTAATTCAAAGGTAGAAAGAATCATTTTCGTGTAATTAGCATTTTTGCTCATCTGAGCCATCACGAAGTGTGACTATATCTTTGAACTGATGGTTTACATCGGTCATGTGACATACTTTAAAACTTATCTTCAGTTCTGGAAATGGAATTTGATTTTAATAGGAACGCATGGCGTAATGTTAATTTTGATTGGTTTCATCCAGTTGATTTCTTGTCTGGACAAATAATAATAAAATACACAACATATTTTATTAGGCGCTTAATGCTAAATGTTTCTAAGCGCACCATTGTCTGATTAAAAGTTACCAACCAAAGCTCATAATATTAAACACACAAATTAAAAATCTGTTCTTTATTCAATGAATCCAGACAAACAACCTATATTACACAATATATAATAAAGTCCCATTCACTAACGAGCAAAACTGTATACAGTGCTCATTATGAGACCGCGTGGGTTTGCTTGATATCCTCGCTACCCTTTGCTCTTACTAAGCAGTTATATGAATTCGCAAATACAGCTCATTCATAAAATCAAAATATTTGTTAAATTTGGTTTGATGCTAACATTTTTCCTCACCATTATTTCGATTCGAGATTACACTACACCCTGGCTGCTTTGAGCTGTACCTTTCATAATTCAATTCACTGACGGTGTATTTTCTAACATATAAAGAAAGTTGATAGGTCCTCAAAATGTCCTATATTGAGCGAAAATGTCACATGATGAAATCATTCATTCTGTGAAAGATACAAACTAGGTCATGCCTAAATTCAGGGTCGTTTTGGATAAAGAACCTTGACAGAAATATATCCACTCTAGAAAGCACTATTAACCACTCATCAATTAAAGAAGAAAACGAGAAAGCCAGCGGGAATTATGGAGTATGTTGGAAGCGTTCATTTCCCGAAGAAGCCTTATGAGCAAACATCCAACTTTTACTTTTTACACGGAATTATTTATTTATTTCAATTTGGCTGATTCGCGAATTCCCTCAATCATATAACAAATTGAATGCATTACGTCGTTCAATATTACATATATTTAAGTTATTTACTTATTAACTTATTCACTCTCTTTAATGAAGAAAAAAAAACATCAAAAGTATATACATGTTTCGTCATCATCATCATAAGATAAAAGGAAGTGGGGAATCATGAAAGCTAAAATTGGCTAGATGAGAATGATCCCAAAATAATACTTAGCATAAACAAGATACAAACTCATTGTATAATATAAAAAAAAAAAACTTGGTACACAATTCACAACAACAGAGGACAGAGGAAAGATAAAGATAAGGTGAGGTAAAGACAGTTACAGGAAGATAAGAATAAAGAGAATATAAGAAGAAGGGAGTTAGAACTTCGAACTCCAAAGTCATAATGATAATCCAACCTCGGCCCGCGGGAAATTCTAAATTTGTCGGTTCATATATTTTGTTATGTAGTAAGTGATATGATATAATAGGCCTATATTATTTCAATTTGGGTTTTTAGTTTTTCGAAGCCTTCCAAAGCAGACTATTAACTATACAACTTCATAAACATATAGAAAGAACCCTGTACCGTTTTTCGAAAACAAAGCCCTGTATAATTTTCAGAAATATGTACCATGAAAATTAAATACTTCAAAAGTTCCTGTCGGAATTATTAACCTCCTGGTATACACAACTTGTTTTGGGGAATTTATGAATCTTTGGAATTAAGAAGCTTTTGAAAAATGAGTAAGGAGTAGAGACTAATATATACACCAGTCACTGAAGTTCGTACACTAGTATACAAATGATACACAGCAGTGAGGGCATTAGTAAGAATCACCTACACAAAGTACCTTTGGAATAGTCTAACACACCCGAGGTGGTATCCAAGGGTGTTTGGACTGTTTTGAAGGTACCGAGTGAGGGTAATTTTTAAATGCCCGAACAATATGATGTGTATTATTTGTTTTATAAGATTATGTTTTATTTGTTTTATAAAATGATGTTTTATAACATGTTTTTACTCATGACCGGTCATTGGAATTGTATAATTACCGGTCATTATCCAAATTAAACGTTAGGCAAAAGAAATTCCTGGTCACGTGTATGCTCTTAACCAATCATTTGATTAGGATCCACGTCATCATCTTATAAAAATCAATATACATGTACAATAATAAATGTTCTCCTGTTCCAAATATTACCCTGGTTCTCTGGGAACACGAGTCCCTTGTCTTTTGTAATTTTTAAACGTTTTTCTTATTTAAAACGATATAGAAAGTATACCTTTCAGAAATCACAGAGACTTTTGCTTCTTAAAAAGAAATCATCAAATTTATTAATACACCGAACATCACCTAACATGAAATAAAATAAATATGACCATAAAAATAGTCCAGCCTCATTGGGAACGATTTGTTTAGTGTAGACGTGTTCTCTTGACCAGATTTATCAGTATAAGCAATGCACTTTACTTCTCCGCATAGAGAAAAAGTCTTTTCCTGAAAGATTACAAACTGCGAGTAGTGTTTTCCGAGCCCCAAGGCGGCAACTTTGGAGGAACGCTCCATAATTAAGAGTGAGGACTGGAGAACAGTCAAGTGTTTACCCTTTTGCAAAGGGGAGGGGCAGGACGTCTTTGGAATATGTTACCATGGAGATGTGACGACAAGCTGAACGTTTATTAATCACATCGATGTATATTTATCGTTTGAAAAGGGTAATATCATAACAAGTTTTAGTTTTAGTTGTAATAAAGGATATTCGAGAGAGAAAGAATTACAGAAAAGGTGACAGAAAAATATTTCTATTTTTATATGGCACTCGGTAATTTATATTGGTATGGTTTTATTTGTGTTGGTCGGTTGCCTCATATTTAAGTCAGGTGTACCATATAGTTTGGTGAATAAATATTCATTCCCCACAGATGAAAATGAAAATACGTTTTCATCATCATTTCAATTCAATTCATTCAATTCAATAATGGTTTTATTAAAAAACAATGCCTCGCAGCCAAAATGCTGAATTGTGCATGTTTACATGTATACATGAGCTTCATGACATAACATTATATTTCATTTGTTACAATCATTCATTCAAACAGTATTGGTAACATTTAACAGTATTCATGTGTAGCATTTAAAATCAATCACTATATATTATTTACATCTTTAAAATCTATTAAACTTCACAATAATAATAATAACAATAATTGATTAAAAGCAATACAATACATAACATACAAATAAGTAAAAAGCTATTACTGAAACTATTGCACCTGTGTCTTTAACAATTCGTATTCATTGAAAATTAAAAGTCAGCAAAATGTTGCTCTATGTTGCCTGTTCATCAACGGTAAGTACATAATTATAAATTGATGTCTCTGTAAAAAGATAAACATATATTCCAGAGTGGGTTGTAAAACATGGTTTCCTACGTTAAAACTAAAATCATAGTTGGGTACGTATTAAAACATTAAATAATGATAAACATATTTATCAAATATTGTTAATATATACATTGTGTAAAAATACATTTCAATTATTCATTATTTAGAAGGTCTATAAGGTATGGTATTGCACTATTTCTAAATCTGTTGGTTTTGCACTTGTACTGGGTGTACTTTGTTGTTCTCCTCAAGCAGTAGCGACTTTCCTGTTTTTTAACTAGCCAATTCAATGAGAAGGGATTTTCTTCCAGATTATGAGCAAACGTAAGACATAATTGTTTTCTTCTTTCCTCAAGAGTCACTAAGTTACATGTTTCTAATGCAACATTGTATGAAGTATAACTACTACCCAGAATTATTCTACATGCTCTCTTTTGAATTGATTCAAGTGCATAGATGTGCTGTTTTGTAAGAGCTCCGTTGAACACAGGGGCACAGTACTCTACAATCGGTCTTATATATCCTCTAAATATGGTAATAAGATCTACAATAGGTAGTTTGAATGATTTCAGTCTCCTGAGTATGTACAACTTCTTGTTACTTCTCTTCAAGAGATCAGTTACGTGTTTATTCCATTTTAGGTCACTCTGTACGATCAAACCCAATATTTTGGGAGATTCTACATTACATAGTTGGGTATCATCAATATACAAGGCTGTCTGTTGTACAGGTTGCTTACAAAATGAGATCTGCATAACTGAACATTTAGAGGCATTTAGTTTCATATCATTCCTATTAGACCATTCCTGTAGTTTGCGAAGTTCATCTTGTAATTTTGAAGCTTTACATATACTCCTGCTTTCTACCATTGACAAATCGTCTACGTATTTGAAATATGGTACAGTGGAATCTTGGCATGCATCATTCATTAGTATCAAAAATAATAAAGGTTCAAGTTTTGTTCCTTGTGGAACTCCTGTATTTATGACATTCCAGTTTGATTTTGTTCCATTATATTTTACACACTGCAATCGATTATCCAAAAAAGCTCATTATCCAGTTTATAAGACATGGTCTGACATCAAGATTGAGAAGTTTTTGAACTAAAACATTGTGGTTTATTCTATCGAAGGCTTTCGAATAATCTGTAGTCAATATCGTTGAGGTAAATTTCAATTTTTCTGCATTCTCCAATATCTGGTGTATCAAACCAATGAGGTAATGTGTCGTCGATAAGCCTTTATGATTTCCAAACTGATTAGGATCAAGAGTTTTGGTTATATCTTCTAACAGCCACTTGGCAATAAACGATTCGGCTATCTTAGCAAAATAGCTTGTCAGGGCTATTGGTCTAAGGTCCAAAAGTGTCGGTGGGTGCACATTAGGAACAGGAACTACTTCTGCTTGTTTCCATTGTAATGGAACCTCAGATTGTTGGAATGATACATTAAGAATATCTGTAAGTGGTACTGACAATTCATAGGCAAATTCGCGAATGATCCGAACAGGAATATCCCCAGTAATGCCGGCTTTACCTAGACTAAGAGAACGTAGGTATTTGTACACTTGCCACGGTTGTCCTAGGGGACAGTTGTATTGGGCAGGCAGAAATGCAGGTAAGTGTGATCTCTGAAGCTTTGGTAAGTCTGCCGCGATAGTACAGAAATGTTCATTAATGAGGTTTGCAATTTCAAATTAACTTAAATTGTTATGTTCCACTCCCGGTATCGTAATGGGGACATGATTTTTGCAACTGTTGGTAAGTATCTTGATTCTCCTATACCAAGCTGCGGGATCGTTAGCCTTGAGGTTGCGAACTCTTGTGTTGTAGTACTGCTTCTTTGCTGCAGCTATGGATCGGATAATCTTGTTCCTTAGATAACGCCAAAGATTTCCATTCTTATCTGTTAAAGCCATTTGTCTTTGACGTATAAGTGACTTGATCTCACCATTAATCCACGGTTTGTCGCTTTCGTGGAAACGGATAATCTTGGGTGGGAGATGTAATTCAAGATGGGATTGGATCTCCTTCAGGAACATATCACACTTCGTAGATGGGTTATCAGCTTGAAGGACATCTTCCCAAGTATGATTAGTTATCCAACTACCGAATGCCCGGAGGCCGCTATCTGGTAAGGGTCTTACAATTTTCTTCCGAATAGTATTGCGAGTTTCTGTATTTTTCACAGGCATCCACATTACACAATTATGGTCTCTGGAGGCCAGTGTCCTATGGCCTCTCGTAGGTTGGGTGACAACCTGTGTAAACTGTTGGTTGTTGAGAATTTGTTGTACGTCTAAGTCATAAAAATCACCGACTATGGATATTCCTCGTTCCGGATACTGCAAAAGTAGGGAATCAGTTGTGGAAACAATGTGATCGATGTACGCTTCAGCACTTGGGTGACATGGTGGACAGTACACGACACAAATAATCAGGCATCAGACTTGACGAGGTAGTCTACATGGTTTATCATCATCACCATTATCATCATCATTACTATCACCACAAGATATTTACAGTACCATTATTAGAGACTTTGGAACAGAATGCTTTCTATGAAAACCTACCTTTCTGGTAACAAAGCCCGTTATAATAATAAGTGGAGTGTATTTGGTGTACATCGAGGAGCACATCAACGAGGAAAATGTTATAATTTTCATAGGCTTTCTTACCATCAGAACGTTGTCTACAAATATCCATAATTTTCATCTTTACATATCATATGGGTCATGCGTTGGCACTTTGTGATATAATAGAACCTTGTATTGTATACAGCGTAAATTATTTCAATGTGTGCAATCCCGAAATCACATACGTGGGTAAAATACACCCACCCCCCACCCCCCCATATTTTTACAAAGAGAACATAATTATAGAAGGTTACTGTTGTACTTAATTTACAGGGGATATTTTTTCGGGATTTTTTTGTTTTTGTTTTGTTTTGTTTTCTCGTTCCTTCCCCTGTTTCAGCAAGTACTATCGTCGAAAATGTTCGCCCCATCTTCTGAAAATTCCTGACCTACCTCTCCTTAGAAGTGGGCGAACTTCACCTCGGATCAGATATGTGTTATTGATCTTCACCTTAGCTTTTCATATCATGATATAAAAAAATTATCGCAATTGTCTCCTCTACTGGTCCCCAGCATGTGATCATGGCTGTTATCAAATATTCATGGTTATCACCATAAAGCTTATCTTACTTAAACTTAAACCTTACTCACTCAATCGAGACTGTACGAATCACTTAACATCCGTACACATCTCATTTCCTTTTCTTCAAATCTAATCGGTTCATGTATATATATATATATATTGTCTCTTGTATTGTGTTTTTCAGAGCAGAGTAATGGATTATAGTACCGAAATAGCGATGGTTCTCTTGACGAGTAGGGAATGAACCTGAGCGACCTTTTAAAATCACATGCAGTGGTAGGCGATATTCATGGTTCAGGCGAGAAGTAAAATGAGATGAGTACCAAACATGTTAGTCTGGAGACGTTAAAAATACCCGAAGTCCCATATGGTGTTATTTTATGAGGCCCATAATTACCCCGAGTCTCTATAATCCCCCATCAGTATTTGTAAAGACATAATAACTTCTTTTTTTTTTTTGTATTCCGACGACTTGCTCCTACTCTGTCACTTCGCATTAATAGCTTTTCAGGGGTAACAAAAATACTGGCTTTAAAACGCGTATTTGTAAAATTATACCATTCATAAAATTGCAGTCGTTTAGCTCAACATTATTGTTAGTTATATTGTTAAATTATGCCTCCTATGCTAATGTACGTATCGTTATAATTGTTAACTCCACACACAAGTTAGCATGTAACAACAAGTCAAGAAACACTCCTTTTATTCAAAAGTTTAACAATAGGGGCATTTACACTTTACTTATTTGTGAGGTTTTTTTTCCAATCGATATAAAAATCTCGTTTTTGTATGCGTGTAAATCCAACAATCTCAGAAATAATAAGATTTTGCTGGCCGCGATCTTAATCTCACTATGTAAAACGCTTTCCGGTTGTCATGGAGGCTACAAATGAATGAGAACACTATTTTAGTATTTAACCAATTATTATTATGATTATTTATTCGGCAAAACTAAGTGTATACAATAGAAATACATAGAAGAACTAATCATACAAAACAAAGGATGAAAATCATTAAAAAAAAAAAAAAACATTATCGCGATTCCCATGAGCATTTACAAGTTGCCAGGAATGGGGCAGGCAAACTAAATCACCGAAACCGTGAAGGTCCCCACATCCAATGTAATGGACAAATTGATTTCTTCATGCCATCACAAGGATCTGCACAAGATGTAAACGTACTATAAAATAAAGCGCTATGCGCAGTAATGTTACAGCGTTACCTAGTATTTTTGATCCATATCACCTAATACGTGAATAGAGAAATAAAATAATAAACAAATCGATTGATCGCTGATATTTCCTCATCTGCATTCTCTCTATTTATATTTAAGATACTAAATGAAATTCATCATGTTTTTCTAATTAAAATGCATGAGAAAAATATGAACCTGACGCACACAGGCCTAAGACATAATTGTGTGTGTGCGTGTACGTGTGTGTGCATGTGTTTGTTTGTTTGTGAGGGTGTGCGCGTGTGTGTGTGTGTTTCTTATATCAACACACCAAATAGAATCGTAAATATAGTTTAGACATAATCAAATACTCCTATAACAGCGTCATGTCCCCCCTCCCCCTTTCCTGGCTGCTATCGACTCAAGCATTCATTACTATAATAGTTGTCCTCTGCATTTATCTTGATTCTTAAATCACCTCCATACTTTCAATTTTTTAAGTATGCATTTGTATGAATGTGTATTTCAGTTGTCATTCTTTATGTAAATCAATTATATAATATATTATCATTGTTATTTGAATGTTTTGTATTTGATTTATCAATAAATACAGAAACATCTGCTCAACAAAATTTATCATTTAAAAAAATCGTTAGATAATTTGCGATTCTCGACCCAAGTACTTTGTTTGTACTTTTGTTTAGACACATCTGTTTTGGTCAGACAGGCGTCATAGTGACATCATGCATGAAATACTCATAAATTGGAGTGTTTGATCACATCACTTGACTTGTTATGGATTCTTGTCCAAATGCTGCGAAGGTCGATCAATCAAAAAATAACAATTTAAACCAAGAAATGTGTCTGGTCTGGTAACGGGTCTGGTAACGAATCAAACCCAATGTTATCGCCATCTAACGTAATAAAATCTGTCAAAATTCAAATTTATTTGATTAGTAATATTATCATTCGTATTAGGATATTCATAATTCATTGTGATATTGAGACAGAAAGGGTCGATTTTCGAGAAATTAAGAACATTTTTAATTTTTGTTCTTCAAATTGGTGACAAAACCAACACACACAAATAAATTCAGATTCAATTTCCCTTTATAGAGCTCATCTATTATTCAATTTACACAATTTATGTCTAACAAATGTGTATTCAGCGGACAAATCTTAGCTAACAATCTTTCAAATTTCATGTCACAAGAAGTAAACGGTGAATCGTGTTGTGTAATTTGTATGATCATAATCATGTACATTATTATCATCGCATATCGGTATATAGCAGGAATTATCAATCTTTTACGAGAGGAGAGAGGAGGGAGAGAGTAATAGGAAAAATCCGAACTGACGTCACACCACCGTCATACTTCCTTACAAGTATCAACCAATTAGAGTTGAGCATACGAGACAGTGGAGGAGTTAAAAACCAGCTATTAGATGGAATCCGACATTACAAGTGAGCGGGTTGTAAGACGGAGTAGCATCAGTTCGCGACGCACATCAGTTTACGAAGTTCTTACATTTTTATTCTTCTCTTGATTGGCACAGGAACAAAAAGCTCAGCAATTTGATAGTCGAATCCAACAGCAGCAGAGGAAAGACCGAAACCTCGAGAAAAGTGTTTGAACACACTAGGTGGCCCTTTGTAAGACACAGAGACAGAAGGCGGAGAAAAGAGGACAAAATGTCACCGGATTTCAGATACATTTTTCTCTCGATCTTTTTGGTCGTCCTTGTCTCACATACCACATTTGGTAAGTTTTTTTTTCTGCGTTAAAATCATAAATCAAATGTGATATTACTCATTATCTAATTACAAGAAACATTCTGTCAGAGGCCAATTCGATATAAATGTTTGACGTCTGACTGGGCTGGTTTATTGCTTCGATAAAAATGTGGTGTTCCGAGTAGCGATTGAATTGAGTCCTATAACTTGCAATCTATACATCAACACTGATGCAAAATATTGGATAAAGTTGGATAGATTGCAACTGATAATTTGTAATGGACAATGGCTATCTTAGTTTCTCATACACCAAAGATATCAATGCTATTGTGAAGAATGATTGGTTGCTTTGTCAGAATGTCTCTATTAAACAATATAAAATGCTTGTATGAAGCCTGCGTTGTGTATCAACGCGTCCCTCCCTTGTTTATAGACGCAGGCTATTTGGTTAAAGTGGTAAACGATCCGTCTCTCGGATAGGACGTTAAATGGAGGTCTCATGTAGAGGAGAGTTACCACCTTTGTTCATTAAAAACACACTGCAGTTTTCGAATGAGTGGATGATCGGCGAATTCTCGGTGTAGTGCATATCCCAATCATTTACACCGGGAGGAAAGAACCGGTGGGTAACGCCTCCAGTGGTTCCCCTCTCAGGGCACAGTGACGCCAACCATACGCAATACTAATAATCCAAAGAAAAAGAGGTGGAAAATACGATAAAGAATAATGTACCTCTCCATGTATAGGGCTTTTGATGAGAGAACGTATTTTGTAGTAACAACATGCAAGACGAATTAATACGTATAATTTAACCGTTATATCAATAAAAACGAACCAAATAAAGTAAACGCAATCTTCTTTCACCTTGTACCCTTTTCTGTCATGCATTTGTATGGAATAACTAGCTTAGGTAAAAATGTGAAGTCGTTCTTATGTTCATTATTGAAAAATAAGTCTACTTAACTTGTATCATATCAACGTTGTAATCGTGAGAAGGAAAATTCAAGAAAATATATATGTTATGATAACATGTTGCATGCCCTTAAAAGATAACCATTTGGAGCACAAACATTGTGGGATTCGTGGTTTGAGCTTAAAGCAGTTCTGCTATATCAAGGCATCGGATCTAACTTTGGAGTTTTCTATTGTTGCTTCCATCTTGTCAGTTATACTGATAATTTTTAATCATGTACAAAATGACGATTCATACAAAATACTTTTATATTTTTATTTGAATGACTAAGTTTATTATTTTAGTTGCCTCGAAACTGTAAAAAATAAAATGGGAACATATACTTAAAAGAATTCACAGGTAATACCAAATATCGGTCAATACGTTTTTGGAATACAAATAATTATTGACTTCAGTATACATGCTTCAGTATCAAAATATTAAATTGTTGACAATTTAACAAAACAGAAAGATTTATCATTTTGACGTACCATCATCGTGGGTAAAAAAGAAATATCCAGAGTTCCATGTTTTTTTATTTTAAAGTAGAAATATTATCAAACTTAAACAATTTGTAGAACTTGTTTGCTTCCGTGATTCTAAATGATAAATTATCGTTTCAAATGAAATATTTTCAAGAAAACTAGACGCTTCAGTAATTAATGTTTTGGCTTGCAGTGATCTGATTTTAAGGATTTATTCTGATGTTTCTATAAATGATTTTATTTTGGGCGTAAAATATATGGATTTGGAAACGTTTCAAGATCAAATTTTCAAACTGGTTCATCAATTGTTAAAGTTGTTCCAACAGTTAAAGGAGGGAGAGATTTCGATGAGTCAGCTGAATGAATGAAATGTAATAATTAAATCTTTTGTATGATGGAGACAGCAATTCTGTTTGATATCAAATTAGTGTCATCTTGAAATTATCGTGATTCAGTTAATATCGTGGTTACTCTTTATCAAAACAGATAATTGGATGTACATATGTTCAGGTTAAATTGCGAGTACTTACATTTTATGTTGTTACATTAAACAAATGTACTGTTAGTGAACCGTGGCAAAAAACGATACCTCATTGAGTGAGAATTCTGCCACCATAGTGCTGATGGTATTTCAAGTTGATGATGGCAAGTTTCCTCCCATTTCCTTTTCTAGTCCGATCATGACACTTGGGGTCTACATTTGAAATTACACTTGACAGAGCTAGACCCTTGGTATAAGTACCCATCTAATCTCTTACTGTAAATGCAAATCCCCTATTCCTTCTGATTGTGTCACTCTGTGCCTACCCAGTAGTGTTTACTGTCCCTACTCATAACACTCGTATCAACTCTCTCAGGACCTATAAATCGATACATCATCTCATTCATCCGGCTACAGAAGAGCGCATGTCAGGGGAAGATGCAGCTGAAAATAGCCAGTCGCAAGATTTAGTAAATATCGACGAGAAAACAAAAAGGTCATAACTATATTTCAGGAACCTTCTGAGTAGATATAGATGTTAGTCGAAAGCCTGCACGCGAGCCAGGAGTACTTCAATCTCCAGAATTGCAAAATAATTAAATTCTAGGGATATAAATCTGCTGAAGGACTGTGCATGGCAGAACATCAGAATGATGACTGACAGGGGGACCCTTATGGTGGAGGAGATGAAAAATGAAATAATTCAAACTGCCAATTATTGACAAATTGAGATGGGACCGTTTGATATTTCCATACTGACATTTCGTTTTTCGTCAGCGCAATTCATCAATTTTCACGCTCAAAAACATATTTTTCAGCTTCTGAAAAAAGCCTAGAGAAACAGTAAGTAATATAAAGATTCAGAAATGTTTGTTTTAAATCTTCAATAAAAACAATTAAAGAACGAAATCGCAATAGCTTTCAATCCTATCAAATAAATTGTACTAATGTCATTTCATTTTCATAAAGTATCCTTAATAATCATTATTATTTACATTAACCATGGATGTTTGCCGCTCTCACAAAATGTGATTTAATTGAAGTTTTGCACTATTCTATTCTTGGCTATCTGGAAAACACATATAACAACTCTCGTTTCATTTAATCTATCGACAATAACTGTAAAGGATTAGACAACACAGTGACTGTCTACAAGTGAAGTTTCCTAGAAAGTCTGCTTTTGTTCTCCGTTTTCAAAAATATATCAAAAATTCTCTTATCATTTACTGATTGACAATAATTGATTTTAAGCCTCTTTTCTTTTTATGTAATTCAACGTATCTCATTCTTAGGTGGTATATGCTATTGTAAATATCACATCTTATATTCGGCAGATCTAGCTCTTTTCTTTCTGTACTTTTCTTGTAGGACAGATATCAAACGAATGGCAACTGCTTTCTTTTTCCTTCAAAGTTATCACAATATCCATTGTAGACCCAATTGTGGACTGGACACACAAACCTTTTCAATGTCATTTGCATAAAGTGACGTCATCTAGGCGCCATTTTGTGAATTTCGCATATCTCTTTATATCTCTGTAATCAAATGGCATAATAATTTGACAACTTTGTCATGACACTTCAATTAATTGCGGAGCATATCAACAAATCAAACGATATCGCGCATAATTGATTTTAAAAGGTTAAAATCATCTCATATAAGACCTTTTTTCCCTTTTTTCGTGCGCGCGCGTTTGCCCGTGCATCGGGTTTTGACATAATTTAGGTTTCCTGATTCTATTCTTGGCCGATTCTAGCTTATTGCTAGACCCTTTTGACCATCCAATGCCAATAGGTGCTTGTAAAAACTCGAAATGCAGGCGCGCGGACTTCGCTAAAAATGACAAAAATTGTATAAATTTAAAGACAGATATCTTCGATTCAATGATATTTGACGTGAAGCGTACTGGGATCTGAACCTTCAAATTCGTTACGTCATCAAACTCAATTGTCTGTTTTACTAAAAAAAATGCCCGTTCTCTTTGGAGTAACTCCCGATGAAATAGAGATACTGTGTGCCACTGAAACAAGGTTAAATCTTGACGTCTATGATGGTGAAATCATAATGCACTAAATAATTCCTTAATCTTATTACCCTCACATAAACTTCCTTCCTAAGCCATTATTTTATGCGCTGATTTCAATATTGAACTCCCAACCTGCGATCACGAATCCTTGTTATCATCATCTGTCAACAAGAATAGACATCATTGCCCTCACACTTTATTTTAAATCCTGAAAGCATTTCAGGAATTGGCAACAATGATCATAACTCGATTCACCGGAGTGTTGGCTCAGTCAGTAGAGCGTCCGCCTCACAACCGGGAGGTCGTGGGTTCGAACCCCGGCCGCGTCATACCAAAAGACGTGAAAAGATGGGAGTTGTTGCTACCTTGTTTGGCGTTCAACAATAAGGGATAGATCAACGTCGATCTGTCGCTGCACAGTTGCTGCCGGGCTCACGATCAATGGGGCAAAAAGAATTTCCGTTTCGGTTTAATAAAATTTGGAGTGGACTTTTAGATTATTATTATTATTATTATTATCATTATTATTATTATTATTATTATTATTATTATTATTATTATTATTATTATTTGAGCGTAGTCGAATGCTTCCTAGGGTATTCCGTCAATTCACAAGGTCAAAGCGAATAGCCTGAACCTTCAAAACACGATTGAATGTATTCCATGGAATCAAATGTTGATGAAAGGAGCGTTGACAACACATACTTCACACTTGTGTTGCAGACATCGATCAAATATGTTGTCCCCATGGCACACCCTAATGGTCGTCGTCGAGCATTGTGGATAACTCAGGAAATAACTAGAATTTCCAAACGAAAGAAAAGAGCTTACAGGAAATCAAATAAAGCAGATAGAGCGATAGACATAAAGAGAAAAGAAGAAATGTGTTCAAGGTATCGGGAGTTCTCGAGAGAAGTAAATCGTATGACAAGAAACTCATACAATGATTATATTCATTACAATTCTAACACATGTAGCTTAACTCATTATGCCTTGGTACATCATTTCATACTCCTTCCGAATTAGCTTAGAGTTTTATCAAGTTCTTTTGTAATAACTTTTCCAAATCACTAGAGCCATTTACTGATCCAAATGAATTTAACATTTATTGTTCTATGTTCACCATATAAACCCGATAACAGACAAACAGACATTAAGATTCACACCTCATATTTTCTGTTAGCGATTGAAAATCTTAAAGTATCAAAACCATCTGGACCAGACAGTATTCCTCCTGCCATATTAGAATTGGCAGATAAAGCAATTATCCTAGTTCTCACTAGATTTTTTTATATGAGTATACAGTCCGGGAGTACCCCGCGTGAATAGAACCTGGATGATGTCATTCCTCTGTACAAAATATGTGGGGAACGAAGTTCGATCGCAAACTGTATAGGCCTATTTCATTAACCTCATTTTTTTGGAATAGATCATTGTTAAACGATTACTTGAATTTCCCCTTCAAAACAAGCTAATTCCTGACAGCTAGCATAGATTATTTTGTATTCCAAATGCTCATGCAACACACGAAAGCTTTGGTGCTACATTACAAATCGGCAAAAGTTTAGGATCGGACTTCACCTCCTCGCATTGATGCAATATTTTAAGCTTGGGCAAAGGGCGTATTTGGTTTATGTGAAAATATGTTAAAATTGATCAGTTCAGTTATTACAGGTCGTGGACAATGTGTCCTTTTTTAAGGGGCCAAATCCGATTGGTGTCCAGTAACCTTAGATGTGGCTCGAGAGAGTGTTATAGGCCCGAACCTGTTTCGTTTCTTTAATACTGATTTACTAAATACCATTTCCCCTCGCTCAGCCTTATCTCAATATGCAGATGATACAATATCGCACAATAAGCAAAGCGAGTGACGTACAAAAACTCCGATCTGATCTCAATGCACTTGTCAAATGGTGTAATGGTGATCCTATGGAATCAAATAATTCGATAATACGGTACCATACGTTTGGCTTCCAGATCAAAAGATTCACAATAACGCTCTTGAAGCCGTTCGGCGGCATTTCACCCGTACCTGTTTTCCATACATTGATGCAAACGATCGAATAATGAAGATCGCCTGGCAATCTTGATCACACCGCTGTTTTATAATAAAAACAAATTTCAGTCTCTATTAATACAATTTTTGTTTTGCTTGTATGATATCCCTAAAAAGTACTATGTCCCATTTGCACTGGCAGGCCCAAAAAATGGAAAGGTCTAACTCCAACAGCATTTGAAAGACAATAATAATTTAGAACTTCCCTCCAAACGATAGGGCTTGAAAATGGCTTTAAGCGGGAAATTAACGACCATTAGTTATCGACCATTAGTTTTCGAATCGACTTAAATGATTGACCCTGTTGCATTTTTTTTAACCTCTGATTTACCAAATATTATTTTCTCTGATCTCAATGCACTTGTCAAATGGTGTAATGTTGATCCTATGGAATTAAAGGCCAAGCCCACTCCAAAAATAACTTAGCAAAATCGGATTTTAATGAGATGAAAAACTTTGAAAATCACAAAACAAATCGGAAACTTACTCGTGAGTCTGTGACGTATTGCTTCTTTATCCACTAATTGTTTTCTTTATATTGATAATATAAATTTCCCATTTCCTCTTAAGAAACTTATTTCTTTACACCAGCATCGAATTGATATTGATAGTAGTATGTTTTTATGTGGATGCACTAATATAGAGTTATTTTTGTTAAGGTAATCATGAAAAATATGAATTTTGATTAACTATTTATATAAGAATCAATAATCATGAATATACAATTTTTTAAAAATAGTATCAATTTTTCAAAGTTTATAAAAAGGTGTTGTGAGATGCCATGCACACAATATGATACAAATCATATAACTTCGGCAAAGGCTTGGGGGATAAAAAGGGAAATTAATGGATACAAATATATAAAGCAATTGATAGATTGTAAGGCAATGAGGTCACAAACTGAATGCCAAATGCCAAATTTGTGTAGTGATTTTCATTGTTCCATACTTTGTCATACTTTTCCAAAGTACATAACTTCCTTATTAGTCATCTGATTTTATTCAAACTTTTTTTTATTTGTTTGTCTCGACTTGGTCTTTAAATACTTCGAAAATACGGTATCATACAATTTGGCATTCAGATCAAAAGATTCACATTAAATCTCTTCAAGCCGTTCAGCGGCATTTCACCCGTATCTGTTTTTCATCCAGTACATTGATGCAAACAATCAAATAATCAAAGGCGCCTGGTATACCTCAGTGGCGGATCTAGTGGGG
>BEXV01000171.1:138291-167880 GCA_003118195.1 Hemicentrotus pulcherrimus | reverse complement strand
CCCCCCCCCCCCGGCAAGAAATTCCTGGATCCGCCACTGTACCTGATCACGTCGCTGTTGTGATTAATCAATCAATTGTTCAGCCTCCTTCATGATACAATGTTTGTTTTGTCTGTATGATATCCCTCAACATATACTACAAAGTCCAAGAACAAAATCTAGATCTATATCTTATTTTTCTGTACATGAATTAGTTTAATGTAGTACTTTAAAGTTTACTATTTTCAAAAGCTTTTCCCGTATTTGAGGAACATTTCCCCCACACTAAGAGGGACCTTTGCTCAAAACCGAATGGAAATCCTAAGGCTCTCCGTGTAATATTGTGACTAATTACTTTCAACCATATGTGATTTCTTTTCTTCTTTCGTTTTTAAAAAAGGTTACCAATTACAGCCTGCGCAAAATATACTTGTTTTACATTCATGATCTCATGATTCGTCTCTTTCGTCTTCTAGATATCACATTATGTATAACGTATGTAATTATATTTATTTATGTATTATACCATCAGCATTCGATTTATTTTGGTAATATACAAGCATTAGTTCATGGTCTGTTTTTGTTTTGTTAATGTATCTTTATTTGTACTTCGTTTGCTAGTGTTCTTTGTTATTGTTATACTCCTTGATGTTTCTAGAAATGAAATCAAATAAATGTAAATTTGAATATACAAATATTGAATTTGAATAATATATAAATTTAACACAATGACACATACAACAGTACTTCATGATAATCTTTAAATGAGTACATACCACCTATTCGTGTTAATGTATTAATTATTTAACCTGGTTTGAATATAATATTATCTTTACCTTTAGAACAATAATTATTTTCCTTTCGAGGATTATGCAATAAGAGCACATGTATGACAAAGGATTGTGAGTTAAAGGTGGTGCCATGACTCATAGTTTGCCAGGTTAAATTTAGATTCATTGTATAGTATTCTAGATCTGTCAAATGTTTGATGCGTGGGATGACGATAATAAAGATGAAACACCAATCTTGCTATCTGTCTCCCGAGCTGCAGTTAATTCTAATGAACCTTGATGATATCAACATGAAAACTGCTTGCAATTTACCTTTAGAACATTTTCGAGTGAGACATCCAACCTATAAAACATTGACTTCATCCGAGAATAAAACAATCTTATAATGAAAATGTATGTTTTTGTTCTAGCATTGTCTGTCTCGTAGTGTTATAATGGAAAGATGGACATGTACATGAATTGACAGATGTAAAAGCTATTTTGGATGAAAGAAAACATATCAAAATACCAGATTTCTTACTCCATTAATATTTTTTCTCTCTTATATAAGACAATAAATTGTGTTTATACGAGTGTGGATATTATTGTTAACACAAATTAAATAGAGAAAATACTAATGAAAACTTTAATTGCTATTTCTTCTATTTGCTTTTATGAAGGCAAAAAACACGCAATTTTTATTTGCATTTTGTTCTCTTTCCCTCTCCAATACTCATTTTCATTCTAACAACAAAAGAACCATCTAGGAACATTTTCACCTTTGTTTATTCTTTCACTCTCTACTTTTCCTGTCAGCCTGTCTGTTTGTCTGTCTCTCTCCTCTCTTAATTTTGCTGTGTTTCTCTTTATTGATTTGCTTTTCATTATTTCCCCCTCTCTATCGCTCTTTATATACGCGCTTTCGCTTAACCCTTCTAGTGCTTGTAACTACTGAGGTTATTTGTTTATATCATCAATTCATTTTATCATCGTTCATCCTCGCATCTTATTTTTGTTCGTTTGAGTACAATAATGGAGTGGATATGCGTAAAGTCTATATACCTAGGTTTTTCAGATTAGCCTACTTTGGACTGTATTTTCGCTCTCCTTCATTAAACTATCGTCTATTTACTATTCATTTGGTACCTCTACATCCCCATTTTCTCTTGATTATTTATTTTTCATAATTGTTCACATCTGCACTTTGCTTTTTATTTTCTTCTATCCACAAACATTTTCTTGATTTTCATTATTCTCTACGTCATCCATGAGGTTTGATGCATCAAACCTCAAGAAAGTCATTTTCTTCGGCCATCTCTTCAGCAGTATTGACAATTTTTTTCTGCATACAATTTATAGTGAAAATAAAATGTCTTTTATATTCTAAATTCGTTTTGCACTAATAATAAGCAAACCGCCAAATTGCATTTTGTTCAAGCTTGTAATATAAAATACATACAATTACATGGATATACATTTTTACTGAATTCTTATTTAAATAACATTTTCTTATAAAAGCTCGTCCTTCTAATGTTGCTCCTTATTTCTTTTTCTTCCTTTATTTTAGCCAAACATTAGAATCAGATTTGCATGTATTGGGATGGTATGAACCAGTTGTTTTCATAGTATTCTAACAAACCCCGCAGCATGTCAAGATATGCCCGACATGTCTCTTTCTGATTTTATAGGGTACTCGATTATTCTCTTAGGACTGACTATTGAACTGATGCACTTTTCACAAGCACCATTGATCTACATTAAGAACAAGGTCTTAAACAAAATCTGAAATTCACAGATCGGTATTACTGGTTAAGAATCCTTGTATTAACTTAAAGTTGTATCTATCCTGTGTGTTTCTATTGGTATTATCGGAATTATCGTTGTGGTATAACTGCACTTCTATTGAGAGTTGTGCGTATCATCCAAATGCGTCTTTATGTAGTAATTAAAGCTTATAAAGTTATCGCAATGCTTGTGCAACATTTAAAATTCATCACGATCTGTTTCACAAGTAACATTCATAAACCTTAAAAACTGGTCTGCTTCCGACTACTGACTGCAAAGGAGGAGTGGAAGGCAATTACCAATGAACAACATATGAGGTGGCTCAAGCGAAATGAACATTGCTTTATGTCAATAAGACCCGAGTGTGCCCACCTCGCACATACACACGCCCACCCACACCTCGCACAGGTTACGGATTTTATAGTAAATTCATGTAGAAAAATGTAATTCGAGTTTATTTAAATGCATTCCATTCTAGGTATTTCGCGGTCATCTAGAAAGAAATTTGGGAGAAATGTTTCCATCTTCCTCGATAAACGGACAGAAAGAGGCATGTCATGAGATATTTTTCATATTATCTCCACCCACATCACTGGTGTACTTCAATCTGTCTATGTTTTGTGTTGTAACACTTAATAAAATTGTTCTTTGTAATGTAAATGGAACTTAAAAATATTGTTTTTGTCAACCTCATAGGTACTGAAAAGTCACACTGTGTGCAATCTTGTTTGGGTAAAACCATATGTATACTCTTTTCTCATTATGTTTGGATGGTTGCAAAACAGTTTTAAGTTCCAATCGCATCATTTTGTTGCTTCTTTTATGTATCTATGTTTATTGCCACTGGTTGTATGACACTGAAAATAAAGTGTCAACTTTGAACTCTACAAATAAATGTCCTAAAGTTGCGATATTACAATAAGATGTTTAAACTGATAGGTATAGTATTTCACTCTTTCCACCCTAAACATCTTGCAATTATTCTGCCCCCTGTTTCTAATACCTCAGTCACACCGCCTAACCGACTCTGAACCGACCCACTCTCTGCCATTGGAGGGAATGTAATGTGTTGTTCGGTCTCATTTGTGTGACTGGCGTATTACACCTTTAGTCACACCAAGGAGACCGACACCAGACCTATGACAGACCAAATAAAATTTACCCCCAATGACCAGGAATGGTCTAGTCTGCAGTCGGGTTATTATCGGTCTTGTGGTATGACTGACTTATATGAATGCAAGCTCATTAGGGTCTATTCTTTCATTTACACACAAATACATTTACTGCTTTGTACACGGTTCATCTTTATAATCAAATCTTAACATCTTCATCATTAAACCATATTTCATTTATCCGTGAGTTGAATTTGACTCTTCCCTAATCATTAAGGCTATGTTTTATATATGCACGAAAACATTCAGTTTTTTTTTCTACACATAACAGTTAATTATTGTTTTCCATTTGGAAATGAAGAATTATTCAATGAATTATTACGGAATTTTCTTTTATCCATTTTCTTTATACACGCCATTCATCTCTTTAATTACATATTTATATTTTCACCTCTATATTTTTTTTCCTGTTAATTCTACCGTGATTTTTCATTTATTCACGCGCAATAAACAATACACACATCCGCGCACACCCTCATCTTCAAAACCACACATGTAAAAACCACAATTAACATACACATACTATAGGCGCCATTGAGATTTTACCCAACTTTTTGGTAATAAATATTAAGTTTTAGCAGTGATAATTTTGTTTGTATAGAATGTCATGCTTTAAATTGGAGAGTAAATCAGATATTCGTTTATATCTTTAAGTACTCGAGTTGTTACTTAATCTACCAGCACATTTAAATTCACATTTCTTGATACTATTGTTTGCTTTTAAGCCGTAACAATATTTTTATAACAGGAAATAATGATATGCTTTGTAATTATGTAACGATGTTCTTTTTATGTAATTTGAAATACACACGATTACTCATCATTCGAATTCTTCTTTTTCTAATACACTTCAACAATTTGATTGCAATTACCATCAAAGCTTCCGCGGGGCACTTTGGTTTCAAATCTCCTTTAAATTACGAAGTTCTCTCCAACCTGTTGAAATGTCTGTTCACGTTTCTTTTTATTACAGATTACGTTTAAATACTGCATTTTACATAAACTCTACTCCTAAAGAATTCAAATTAGGTGTGAAGTGAAATTCATCACCCGCTTTTCGCCCATTATACTTATAAATAAGGTTATAATTATTGTTGCCTGTTGAAATGTCTGGTCACGTTTCTTTTTAAGTAACAGATCACGTTTAAATACTGCATGTTACATAAACTCTACTCCTAAAGAATTCTAATTAGGTGTGAAGTGAAATTCATCACCCGCTTTTCACCCATTATACTTATAAATAAGGTTATAATTATTTCAAGCAATCTGTTCATCCAAAATTATGACTTGAATGTGAAATAGATAATTTGTATCGATCATATACAAAACCTGTATTAATTATGACAGTCATGCTGGTTGGTTGCTAGGGCTGTCTTTCCTTCCACTTTGCTCTTTAAGGAATCTGATGTCCGTCAGATTGAATATGCTCGATTAGTCAATTTACATAGGTGAATAAGTGAAGGTAATAGAGAGATGTTAATAACTCTAGAAGATGTGTTTGAACGCAAAATATACACGAGTAATTCACTACCTGCACAAAACTAATATTTCAGATCCCTGACGCTTTCGTGGCTACGCTACGAAAACATCGGTCAAGATTCATGAATTATGGGCATTTGCCTTGTGCAGTATAGACAGAGAAAATTGCGGAATTGTTATTAGGAATCTGTTTTGATTTGATATGGTTTATGATATATCTTTTAATGAGTGTAGTTTGACATTATGATAATGCTAACAGAAGGTAATTTCCTATATCTTTAATTACCAATATTATATGCCATCATTTATGCCATTCCAAATTCCTTCTAAGTCACCCTTTATTTTATTAAAGACAAGATAAGGATATTCACATCACGCATCATTCGCTGACAGAGACTTTGTTAGCAATTTGCAGCGTCTTTAACGTATTAAAGTGTAAAATCGTACAAAAATATAAATTATGAAGAAACGTTACAGAGGAGAAAATTGCTTAAGCCATGGTCACAACAGGCCCTGCACCTCTCTGCGTCTGCTCTACGATGGATTTCATAGAAAATCCTTACCTCGGACACACGGGTCTGCAGGTTGTTGTTGTTGTTTTTTAGGGGGCGCGCTGAACACGCAAGCGTTTGCTGGAGGTTTGACTAGTCCAATAACTTCTACTCGTGGCAACCTTTTTTGATGAGCGCAGATGACATTGTGTAGCCGTTGAACTTCTTTGCAAACCTCGCAAGGGGTACTTGCGAGTACCGCACGCGCTACTGGCGGTGGTCTACTGAGCCGCATGGCATAGTACACATCGATACGGGGCCATACGGAGACATGGTACTGCAGTTTCAAGGCACCCGAAGTTCTACATCAGCAAATTATTCGATTTCTCGGCCTGTTTTTTGAAAAACTTTTTGCGCTCTTGGATGCTGTTATAGGTGTGTCGTCTGATGTTTGTGCAATGTCCACTCCTGACTACATTACCAAACTTCTTTGCTTACAGCTTTTATACTGGTTTGAAGTCCTTACATTTGCATTATTTGCGCTGACTGGTGAGGTACTGTGGTACAATATTCAGACACAAAAATGCGTTACCTGGGTGGCATGGGATGGTTCTCGTTATATGATTTACCAAGCCGGGCAAAGTATTTTAAAAAGTGCGCAACTTTTTGTCTGGTAAGTGATATTGGAGATATATTTTTCTAAAGAAATGTGAGAGCCTAATCATTTATGTCTTTTATTGTTACTTTTAACATTTATGATTCATTTTAATTCATCTAGTTTTATTTTCTATCAAATATTTAAATCTTAAGAAATATTCTGTCGCTGCTCATTAGCCAACAAAGTAATACATTTATTTGTATGAATGTGAATGAGTAGAGAATACAAAACAGAGCTGAAAACTGTAGCAATATAGGGCATGACTGTTTTAAGCTTTTTGATGGTGAGGTTTCTCTTAACTTTAATGTTCAGTTAAACAACAAATTACAATGGGGATCGATTTGTCTGGTATGCAGATAAGTATTCAGCAGGCATAATTTTCACTCCTCGAAAAAAGATAATGCTGAGTGTACATCGTATTTATATTTTTGACAACCACATCACTTTCGGTTTTTGGAATCCTTCTTTGACTCAGCCACACTATGAACATTTGCTTTAATGGTTTTCGATGTGTGCAGTAATCCATAAAACTACCATGAGAAGAGCAGGATCCTAATGGTACTTGACAATCTCTTTTATTTGTGAATTATGGATTGAAACGATCAGCTTTGTGACGGGTAAAACCCGTCAGTGATAATTCGTATCGTCTATAAAGAGGTGTTATTATGTCTGTTTGAAAGTTGGAACGGCAGGGGAAGGGGGAAGGGCCGAAATAGATGGAGCTTGGGTACAGGTGCGTTGGTATAGACCAGTTTTAATTAAATAGACCAGTTTTAATTAATGGAGATGTTGAACTCACTCATAATGACGACTTGTGAATAAACAATTTAAGCCACCATTTTTCAAATTTCCAAAAAGTATTAAGAGAAGATTAAAAACAAGCAAAACATTGATAATATGGAAAACAAAAAGGGTAATCGGATTTGAATTTACAATTGACCCATATCAGCTATAAGCTTCAAAGAAAAGCTTTTCCAACATCAATTTTAAATTTTCCAACAGAAGAGTTGAATGAAAAGAGTTGTCATATTTATCTGCCGACACTTCCTCCCGTTTTTGCGACTCCCCTGTAGAGTGAATGAAACACAGGTACCTTCATATAGTGTGTGTGTGTGTGTGTGTCTGTGTCTGTGTATTGGGTTTTTACAGACGTGTATCAATCAGATTTGATTATTTACGTCTGGGGACCGACTTTTAAACGTCACCATCCGAAAGACGTGACTCAGTTTCGAACCTGTGTCCTCAGCTGAATCAGTTTGTAACTTCCACTTTTTAGCTGTACCTTAATATAGGTTATACAGCTGGCTACCTTAATATAGGTTATACAGCTGGCTACTATGCAGATAAATAGCAGAAAGTGCCCCCATAGGACAGTAAAGTCATGTGCTGCTTCAAATGCTTCACAACAAACTTATTCATGTTTATTGATTTTGTTCAGGGTTTCAAACCAAAGCGATACGTGATGAATAAGATCTGAAACAAGCTAGTTCAACATTAATCGCAACGTCGATTGGCAGACACTCTGTCTCCGTCGCTCGTTATTCATAACTAAAAATCTATGTCTACGCTTTCACCCGGGTCGTTAAATTTCGATTTTCCGATTTGTTTCCGATGAAATCAAAGAATCTGATGTCCATTTTGCCTTCATCGAAAGAATGTTCATGATCATGACCTCAAGCATCATTGATTCAACAACAAAACATAGTATTTGCGTTTTAAGAAGTGTCATTGATCTATGTAACATTCAGAAAATATCAATGTTGGTTAAACCTTTCAAGGTAATGAAAAAGGTCTTGTAGCAAACCCATCTCGCTTCTTGGTCTTGTGGACTTCGTTTCTTATGGGCTGTCTGTCTCGTGAGCTGTAACCAAGAGAAAATAACATAGAATTGTCACATGTCATATAAATGAATTCATTATTAAACTTCTGTAATTAAGTCATGATCGGCGTAATACTCAATATTGAATCATATGATATGCATATAAAGCTCATGAATATTTTAATGAACTTTAAAAATTATTCTTCATTACATTCTTCTCGCTAAAAGATTCTGGACAAATTGTTCAATATAGAAATATTCTTCCGTTTATCTATCTTATAAGTACATGTACTTTGACTTCTTCCCTTAGCAGTTATTAGCTATCAGACAATAGTTTTAGTTTAAAATTGGTATAATGACTACTCTCTTTTCAGATTTTAATTGAGAAAATGATCGTGACGTATTCCTTTGTTCAGTCTTTGAAAGAACCTCTACACTGCCGCCATCTTATCAATGCTATGTCTAAAATAGAAAGCCATAATTTTCTCGGTTCCTTCAATTTCCTGTGAAGTTCGTATCAGATTAAATCAGCATGATATGAATGTGATTGTTTATTTGGTTGTGTGTAACATCAGAAGTACATAATTATACGTCTACTTTTACTCATCTTTGATTGCACACTTTCGTCGCTTTATAGGACTACCGTCTGGAATATGATCCCAAAAACTTATGACATGAAGGGTTTTCTTTGTCTTTTTTTTTTCTTTTTCCGTAACAACGTGAAGACGAGTCATTAATGACTTTCTTTGTTGATTTATTCTTTGACAAAGTTGTCATCGTGATCGTGTATTGGTTTCAGTTTAATATTTCTCTGAATTGAGCTGAATCTTTGTAATGTTCCTTGCTGAATTCCACGCTATAGATACAATCGTGTTCTTCAACGCTTAAAAAAGTATAGCATGTGAATAGAAAGGATTTGTGGAATAATCTCGCTATACTTTTGTGGTGAAAGTATCTGAGATCATCGATTATTATAGCGCATTATCCACAATCTAATGAGTATATTACGACATTGTTAATGGTTTTGTTATTACTATGACAACTAGTAATGATCCGTGACCTTGCCAATGAACCCGACGATGTACACTGATTTCATCTTGTCTCTCTTTTTATTTGGCCTTTAAACGATTCCTCACATTATCTTTCTTTCAATAGTAACGTTTAGGAGAACTGCCTCCTTAACAGACTTGAATCCTATTTATCCTGAATCAATAATGCATGCTCCGGACTTGGCTGTCTATTTGCTCAAGATTTTTTCTGGTGATCTTGAGTTGGAAATTGGTTGCCACTTCAAGGGAATAGGTCGTGTTTACTCGCCGACTTTTGGCGCGAACTCAAGCACGTGTTAAAAATGTCGAGCCATTCAAGTGAGCTGTCGCCTGCTTTTTTGTGTTTTCTTTTGCCTCCCGACCTTTCCCGTGATTCTGTAACATTAGTGCTGTATTTCAGACATAAAATGGAGTGGAACAGATTTATTCTGATCTTCAACATAAGTCTATAGTATGTATTATTAGTAGCGTCGACACAGAGAAATAATGGCGTTGCTTTCTTTAAAATTTATCATATTTTCCTTGAGACAAAACTTATTTTAAGCAGCTCCTCTTGAACTTAATATCCCATGATATGAGTGGAAAATTATTTAATTAGGCCAATAACTTCCGTAGTGATAAGGATCCATTTGTTTTTATGAAGTCACTGGGCAATACATTTAGTTATAATTCGGTTATCATTCAATGCACGGCTTTCTTGCGAGATTTTTGAGAGAAATTGGTCAATAAGTTAAGAATCGATGGCAGATTAGCCATATATAAAATGGCTTTCATGAAGTGACAGAAATATATACGTAGAATGATTAATAATAACAAAACCATTCAACCCGTTGAGTGTTTCCTCACACGATTTTACAAAAAAATTTAAAATACTTCATTAAAGTGCTTTATAAGCTTTTCAGCTTGGAGGTTATTACTTCAGCCACAATCGGCCTACAAATGTCGATTCACTCGTCTCAAAAAGCAACCTCGAGTTTCCAGACTTTCATAAATTATTAGATGTCTTCGTGCAGATTGTGTGTTTGGAATTTTGTGCTACCACTTCTTAGATTTTTAACTTTTTCAAACAGTTTGATTGAAACTAATGTTGGTAAATCAAGATAAAATCTGATAGATCGTGGCGAAGACTATATTTTTAAGCAGATAGTACCAAAGTCACGAATTTGTCGCTTATCATAATTTTGAGAAACGGTTAGTTCACTTTCTGACATCTTCGCAGTTCGCGGACAAAGACTGTCATAGAGTTGGTTTCGTGAAACGACCCCCTTGCGTACAGCTTAACATTACTTGACTGGTAAAGGATTAAACACGACTTTTATGTATCATGATTATATTCAGCTCTCTTTTAGAATGCAATCGATCCACATTTGACTCCTCCATGCAGGTTTATACTGTACCCAGGAGAACCTTGAATCAATTTGATGGAGTCGTGTAGAATCAAATGGAGATCTTGACTGGCCTTGTGGTAGCACGTAACTCATGTTGTTTGTAATTGATGGATAGAACGATAGGGTCGAAAATGTGCGTAGGACGAAGGATTGCCTTTCAAGATTTTTACCTCCCTCTGTGAGATATATGATGGTGAGGTGCTACATTTATTGGTTATAACTCAATGTACCTGGATTTATTGGGCGCTGATACAGCCATGAATAAGTTTCGAGGATAAAATTACTAATTATTAGACAAACTACAGGAAATGGGGTTTTCCCTTTAGATTTGCTATATTGTGGTCACCCAAACCATAAGACTTCATAACCAAGAACACGTGTTACACGAAGTTGGCATTGAAGGTTTAAATCAAAATACAGAATGAAGGCTGATGGCATCGAACTCATGATTATTTAGAGAAGATCACGAGCGTGATCTACCGGAGATGTTAAAGAACCGATAGCGTTATTGAGTATTTTAATCATTTTAGTATAGCAAATAACACAGGAGACCTAAGAATGAAAGACAATCAGGAGGAACAGGAAACTTGGGAAGTCGAGGAAAATTGATCACCAATCAAGATGTATTGGATAAAAGGATGAAGGTTTTTAAAATTCCAAACCAAATTGAATGCTCCCACTGGTTCCTCGTCATTACCAGAAAACACGATTTGATATAAATCGCGATGTGATAGCAGGGATGTAACCAATAGATGTGTTACCAAGGATACGACACTGCAGAACATGATGCAATTTTGTTTTGAGGGGGAGAGAGGTTATATAGTCTCCAATGACCATTTTATTTGTTTTCTTCTCTTATTATTGACATTGACAAAAGATGTTTTTTTCAAAGGGGTACAATGTTTCTTCCTATCTTACTGCACTGGGCGAACTTTCTTAGATTGCCGGCAATCGTCAGACTTTGAAGAAAAGTACGAGAATGATGTGATGTATTATAGGAACGATCTTTCGTTGAAGTGTCCTTAACGAGTAGATGACGGATAGATCTATCAACGGTCGTCATAATAAATTGCAACTTCCGATTCTCCTCTAGTTTGAATGATTATTGTATCATCTTCTAACGCATTTGGCAACATGATTGTTCTGATACATCAAACAGTCAGACTACCTCAAAGTCCAAAAAAGACATTACTTTGGGTGTTACATGGAGCTACAGTTACCGACAGTACATCAGCATCTAAAAGTGATTTTTCTCATTCCTTATCAAGTCACTGCGATCTTTAAAGACAGAATGTCTTCTTGAACTACATGCTAAATTCATTTAATCAAGTTAGATAACGGTCTGATGGTCTTCTTCACCATATCATTGTTTACCTGTAGTTTATAGTTAGCGTACTGATAAGCTGATGTTTCAAATCGACCCTTTGCGAACCTATGTCCTATTCTCTGACTGAAAGACCGTGCAATGTACAAGTGTCGTGACAAATGGAACGTCACCGAACTGTGGATCACACAATTAAAAGGATTAACAAAATATGATGCATTAAAAATATCGTAATTCGAACCGATGAAATTACCCATTCATTACACTCACCATTTTTTCTGTTCATAAATTGATGAGAATTAACCACCAATATTTGTGTTTTTTTTTGTGTTACAGCCAGAGGACGACAGTGCCCACCAAGACTAAGTCTACTGTGTGCAGGAGGAGGTAAGCATTTACACCCCTTATAATCCTCAGGTCATCTTCCTTAAAGACCGTCAACACTACTGGGCCAAAAAGGGATTATACCACACAGCGAGGTCACTGACAGATGGCTATCTCATTAACTCGGCTCTCAACTAACATAAGAAAAAGAGGATCATGGGGGACCAACATGCACCGATTGGTGAAATTTTCTATATAGATGGAGCATAGCTACAAGTGGGGCTTTAAATACAATTAAGTTCCATTGCTCTTATACCGACCCATTCTTCCCCCCCTCCCCCCCCCACCCTCGTTTGGACTTTTATCATAAATTGAAATCATTCTGAAGAAACGACTTAATTTTCTTGACCAGTGTTATTTCATTTTCCAATCATATTTATCATATTGTTTTGGAATTGTTTTACTTTTTTGCTATTATTCCAAACACTTTTTTCTCCTCCTTAATACAGCTCAGCTTTCATGTAATTCAATCTTTAGCTTTCCTCTTAAAATGCATAGTACACAAAAAAGGTCACACATTATTGCTTTTACAGTTCTGCCAATAGCTATTTTTTTACGGACATTCTGTTTAACTGCTGGAAATTTTTATAAGGAGAATTGACTGAATTAACAAGATGAAGCAAAGGACAGGTTAACATGGCTATTGATTTTACGGATTGCATAAACTCTACTAATATATCTAAGATAAAGAACGCTGAAACCTAGGATAATTATTGTCTGTGACATTGATATTCTATTTAAACGACTGTTACGTCTCTTTGCTGGTTTAACTGCAATAAAGATGGTTGCCATGCCAATTAGCAAAGTTTTATCTGTCAATCATCTTGACTATTATTTGCAATGAACAATAGAATGCGTTTAATGAGAAAGGTCTCCGTGACGTCTATTCAAATTGACTTATATTTCATTGATTCGAGTCAATTCAAACATCACTTGAGTCTAGATGATTTATTTTCAGCCAGATATGAATGACTACGTTTGCCTGAGCAAATAAACCTTGCAAGTCAAGGCTCCATTGTCATGCATTTAGATGAGTGACGTGGATACAGTGCTCGAAACAATGGCACAAAGGGGTAATATAATAATGGTGCCAATCATATCTAGATATAAAATGGTTTAAACGAGATACAAAATGATATATTGTACCATACCCTGCATGCCGTATATTTGACTTGCGTTTTTATAACTTCTCGTCAAAGGTTGTTGATAGGTTTAATCCATATATCATAGTCACACCGAAAACAGGCCGAACAAAATAACACATTACCCCCTATTCATACAGCATAAATGACTCGAATTCGACTATAAAACGACCAATTCGTGTTTAATCCATCGTCATGTAAATTCTTGTTCGGTCTGTCGTCGGTCTCAATGGTATGACTGAAATATAATGGCAAAGAGTCAGTCAGTTTGAAATCGGTTTGGAGTCAGTTTGATAATGTGACTGAGATATAATGGCCAAGCTTAGAGTCGGTCAGTTTGGAATCTGTTTGGATTCGGTTTGGTGATGTGACGTAGATTATAATGGCCAAGAGTCGGTCAGTTTGAAATCGGTTTGGCGATGTGACTGAGATATAATGGCAAAGAGTCGGTCAATTTGGAATCGGTTCGAAGTCGGTTTGGAGAAGTGAATGAGATATAATGGCAATGAGTCGGTCAGTTTGGAATCAGTTTGTAGTCGGTTTGACATGATGACCGAGGTACTAAACCGCTTTCGCAATGACGAAGGAAACAAAGACGACGGGAGAATTAGGACGATACAGCCCTTCTGTCGTGTTGAGGGAACGAACGCAATCATTCCCGCGTACGGTCGTGAAAATCAACAGGACGGAGAAAATTCTGGCTCGCGCATGCACAGATTGTTTTTCGCTCGCATTACCGTCGTCTTTGCCTTCCGTCGTGTTTGCGAAAGCGCCCTACTGTTTTTATACGACTTATATAAACACATTGCAGGTCAAAGCTGATATTTGTACCCATCATTGACTTTACTATTCTTTTGTTTTTACAGTTGGCAAGAGGGACGGCGGTTTGTCACAAAATACTATGAGCAAAATTGCAGAGGTAAATATATTTATTCCGTATTATTTATATAAAATGACAATATTACTGGACTTATATATTGCTTGTTTTTTTTTAAAGCGTAGACTGACCATTCTGAATGGAAGTGAGTCAGATCAAATTAGCTAACAAGACGTATACCGAAAAAATTTCAAAATGCATGAAANCCCCCACATTTCATTTGCTCTTCATGTCTGTGAATCATTGTACTGCGTTGAATGTGATTCTATTTTGGGGGGATCAGTTTCTTGTATCTTTTGGTTAAAATCTGACTTCATCGACCACTTCTAAAATTGTCTAATTCTAATTCATTGAGACACGTTGTAAAAAGCTAAACCAATCAACAATAGTACTCATTTTAATGACCATTTTGTTTATTTCAAATATATTCTTTTATTATAATCCCTGCATTTTTTCATTCAATTTTGCCAAGAACTACACGTCCGATGTATTTGGATATTCTGAATTGTGTAATTTGCTGTATAATTTGGATCTTGAATGGATCTGTAAACCAAAAGAATGGTATGTTGATATTTTTAAAGCAGGACTTGTCGGAAACGTTCATGCATGTGTATTTAAATAATAAACATAGGTCTATGAACTTCACTAGAACAAGGCGTCACATTTGAAATATTACTTTAACATAGGAGTGTGCCACATTTTTATAATGCAATCATGTAATACAAATATTCCGTATTCTTAAAGCTGTTTTCACACTTTCTATGTCTGTATGTGTTTCTAAAAAGCGGTTTTTGCCCCAAAATTCTTTTGAGGCTGGCAATGTAAGATATCAACCCTGTTCCGTGTTTTTCTTTATTGGGCTTTGCAGTCCTAGAAAAGGTCTCATTGGTACCAATACATCCATTGAAGGTCTTTAAAAGATTTTTTTTTATTGTACACATACTTTCACTATCCGCAGTCGAAACCAATATCACTCTCTCTCTTTCTCTCTCTCTCTCTCTTTCTTTCTCTTTCTCTCTCTTTCTTTCTCTTTCTCTCTCTCTCTCCCTCCCTCCCTCCACATGTTTTATATATTGATGACAACCTGTAATCATTATAATACATAATACAACAAATACAACCTACATAATACAACAAATGTTTTTTAAAAAATTCCTTTGCACTTCAAGATTCACGCGTATGGCGTTTTTCTTGAAGAATGTTTAGTAGTTGTGAACTTAGTAGAATCCATCTGAATATTTTCTTTGGATAAACTGCTCGCCTTGACCTTGCTTTTAACTGGTTATTTCTGTCAGGGTCTCTCTCTTTCAGGGGGTAAGGACGACGGTTGGCGTCATTTAACTCGGTGAAGACTAGCCCATGTCCCCGTCGGCTACCAACCCCTTCTAAAACCCGTCGGTGAATTCAAACTAACCTTCACTTGCACACAGAATATACTAGTCTCAAACTAGGATGTGTTTAGGATGTGGGTCTTCCCGTAAACTTGAACTGAATGATCATTAGCGATCGTTAAAAGTCATAGACATTTGCCTTTGAGATAATGGATGACGTAAATGTTAGTCTCTTGTTTTTTTCACCAACACAGGATTACACACTAGGGATAGATGCAATCAGTCATTCCAGATCATGGACAAATAGCTTAATCTAACAGCCTACTTATTATATATTAAGGAGATAGCACATTATAAAGCCTTCCTGGATGTCATTTGTAGAAATGAGTCGCATAAACTTGTGCCAGATTAGTCGGGGAGTTTTATTCAGAAAAAAAATATATATCTCGTCTTCATATAATCATCTTTATTTTAAATATTTAATTCTCCAACAGGCGTGACAATGAAACAATTATACAGTCATATGAAAGATCATGCGCACATTATACTAGTAATAAGATCCGTAAGAAATTTGGTGCGTTTTAGAATGAAGCAATTTCGCGTTATTACTTTGGTTGTGCATTATGACGCGATTTTGTTTGTGGTAGGGGAGGGATGGGGGGAGAGAGAACCAGGATAGAAATCACAGGCTGAATAGGAGACATTTAGATGCTAATAACAATCCTTCGCAGACGTCGATTTGCGTCCTCTCCTATTCTCAGCAAATTATCTCTCGTTAAAATAGCAAAGAGAGGCACGAACCAAGAAAACACATTGTAGATGAAGACGGTTCCGAGAAGAGAATATAAGAAGGTCATTACTGTCACTGTTGAATGTCACTACTATATCCACGCGCATGTAAAGATCGCTGGATCAACATCAGAGTATAGGTACCCCTATTCACATTGTGACGATCCTTTTCAGTAAAAAAAAGCGATCTTGTGCATTGTTTTAAAACAAACCTTTCTCTCTTCTTGGAAAAACTTGAGCGAAAACTACCGCGAACTGACATTTGAAAAAACAACGTTTGCACTGTTCTAAATATTTTCACTGCTTTCTTACTTGTGAATTCCATGTACATACTGCTGATTGCCCGGATACGAGGAGGTGCTGCGACAAGTTTTTTTTTTAATGAATTTTTGAAATTTTATGTATTATTCTTACTCCTCCATACATCGAGATGAACAGCAAATAGATGTAATTCGAGTTTAATTCTACCGCGAGGAAAGATGGCGACTCAATTTATTCATGAGCTCACGCTCTCCTGGATAACGGCGCTAAATAAATCTCATGTATTATTATTATTATTATTATTATTATTATTATTATTATTATTATTATCATGATATTAATGACAGTTGAATAATATTGTTGATTTTTTAATATATCGTCTTAATTCGAAAGAACATTGGCACTGAAAAAGGGATATAAGACAAAACGTCAAAGATCTTGGCGCCTTCTATCTTATATATATCCCTTAAAAACAGGGTTTATTGAGAAGGCCTGTATTTGCATCAAAGTATATAATGAAAAGAGATTTAGAGGAAATAAAATAGATTACTATTATGGGGAAGGGGTATTTGTAATACACACCATTTGTTATCATTTTCCTAGTTTGGCTGTATCTTCAGCTGACATCACTTTAAACTCACTATCAAACGGAATCCCGCATCTCAGGTGAACAACCTGCCTGTTACCGAATCGATTAAAAAAAGCTTTTAGAACATCTCTTGTAGTGACACCTAAAGCTAAAGAACTGAATACACTTCCAACTTCAAATTATTTGTGTAACGGCGACATTTCATTTGCTATTAGACGGTGTCACAGCACTTTGAATGAGTGGTCATTTCAGGGCCAGAACAGAAAGGGATTGAAGTCGCGAAAGAAGGCGGGCAAAACTCTGAATGGAAATTTGGTTGAACCTGAAGAGAAGTTGAGAGCGCGTAATTTGGTCGTCTTCCGTCCTGACAAGCAGCTGCCTTCCCATGACATGACACATGGGACGCAGATGGAAGCATAATCTGAGAAAGATGCGTTCTCTTTAGACACATCAAGTCTTTAAAGTAAAAAGGGTTTCCATGTATTCGTTAAGGTATACCATGAGTATTATTGGGGCGATGACTTCTTTTTATAAGCGTGAATGCGTTCGGTTTCCTTCCCTCTCCCAAGAGCTAACTTTCTCTTAAACTAAAATGAATGCTAAGACTGTTCATAATGACTAAACAAAAGAAACTATTGAATTTAGTGCATGTTTTACGTCGATATCTTTCGTAACGATGCAGAAATAGGAGACATGGGAGGTCATTCAAAAAGGGTTACTGGGTTATTCTCAGGTCGATATAAGTGTCCAGATTATAAAACATAGCAATAGCGGTTGTTGGTATAAAAGCAAATCATTTTCAAAGTTCAGTTCTTCCTTTAGTAGCACTGAAAAACATGAAAGATGGACGGAGAGAGAAAGAGAGAAACCCGAAAGAGAGTATAAGGAGTAATATGATATATAGTTAGTTCTTGTTGATTTAGGTTGCCATGGTTTCACAAATATGCTACATTTAATTTCCCCTCTAACAGAGGAACAAAAGTTGAATGCAACTCTTACACCTAAAACGTGCTGTTCCGTTACCTCACCTCATTTTAGTGGGAAGTGGCAAATAATGCTGAATACATTTGCGAGAACCCTAGCGGCCGTCAATTAAAATACATGAAAGGTCGATGTACCACGTATCCTTGGTTAATTTCAGACCCAGAATTCAGACTTATAGCTTCGTACTTATTAGATATTTTACTCAATAAACACCTACAGGTGTAATCAAATGTTTTTCTTTTCAAATAGAGCAGTTTACGAAGTGTGTTCGGTCTCACTTTTGTATTGAATATGAAATTCATCACCGAGCCGCATGGATGGAAAAAAAACATTTTTCATGATTTTAACATAAATATCTAAACAGAACAAGCGGGGAATACAGACCACAGCATAGCAGCAAACGTGAATGAGAAATATCTAATCCATGATTGTGTTTACGCAGTGAGTTTTGGTATCCTAGCTCCGAAGAAGTATAATCCAAACACATGTAATATTAAATTTGACTGAAGAATGGCAGTTCTGTTCTAATACATCGTATTCTTTGATTTGTTTTATTTTACATTCGATATCGCCTGCTTCCACCCATCCGCCGTGGCGAATCGCACAAGACCACGTTTTAATGATAGTAATTTATAGGGCAGTTTTTAATTATCTGTAATGTTATTATTAGAATTATGTATTATTATTGCTGTATGTTTATTTTACGTTGTACCTTACCTGTATGTTAATCGCTTAGAAACATTGTATTAAGCGCTTTATAAATGTAATTTAATATTATTATTATTATTATTACCCCACTGGTATTCCATGGCGCCACGATATTACCATGTTCTCCAACAACCCTCACTGCTCTATACTCCACTCTAAAAACATAATTGCTTTAATTTCTTATATATTTGCTTTGTATGCATGTCATGAAGGAAATGTATGACAATGGATTTCCGTGATAATGATTAAAAGGCACCAGGCATACAAAATACATGTATTATATCGTGCAGGATGAAAAAAACGCCACCCTTTGTAGATACAATGGTTATGTCTGCGCTTCCTTATAAGCGCTGAATACTGAATGTGATTTTTTTTAAATAGGATTTTCGCATTTGGTATTAGAGGTAAGTACGGAAATGATGAGATTGATATCTAGGCAGGTACAATTTATGACATATACAGGATAGAACTATAAAAGATTAGGGAAACAGCAAGAGCTGTTAAGGATGAAGGATGGTTTGTTTGTTATTTCATCAGCATACATGATGGCGATAATGAGTGTCTTTGTTAAGTGCAATGTCATTTTCGTCTGAACAATCAGAAAGAACTTGGCAAATGATTTTGGTCACACAAGAGCAAGAATGAAAAAAACAAAAATGATAATCTAAATACCATATAGACATGACATATTTTGATCAAATTGGGTTATAAATCATGTATGTAAATTATAAAAACCGCCAAACCGTGTTTGCATGAATGGAATGGGAATCATTTGATTTGGCCAACATCCCACCTAACGTTTACTTTTGTTTTACTCCTCCAAGAAATTATATTCTGAAATCACAATACGCTTTGGGCATGCAAGTTCAGAGAAAGAAAACAAATCGAGGGTCGAAGAATTCCTTGAACAAGAATTATCCCTTTATATAAATGTAATGCTTCCTGGGAGAAATTTCAATCATCGAAACATATTTGTGGCTTACACCCTGTAAATAAGATCGATTGATCGATCTGTATTGAAAGACAAGTCAGACAAAAATCTGGGGAACCAGCGGGACTTGAACCTGCCATTTACTGCATACAGATTGATCAATCGATCTTGTTTACTGGGTGTAAGCCACAAATATGTTTCAATAATTGAAATTTCTCTCAGGAAGCATTTCATAAAGTTATTGTCCTATGGCGGACTAATGAATATTAATGAGTCAAAATGAATCAGGAGAGCTTGGGTATGTGTTTCTAGTTCATCGTGAATGTGCCATGGACCAGTGATGGCCTGGTGGTAGAGTCGCTGCCCGGCAAGCAGTAGATGGCAGGTTCAAGTCCTGCTGGTTCCCAGATTTTTTCTGACTTGTTTGTCAATACAGATCGATCAATCGATCTTATTTATTGGGTGTAAGCCACAAATATGTTTTAATAAAAGAATTATCCTAGTGGTGAATAATGCGCAATGTTAATGTATCAAAATATGGGAAATATCATGATTAGGTCCAAGTCGATTCTTGACTCCTCAATTTAGTGTAAATGTGTTCATTAGGCCTAAAGGTCTGTAGGGGTACAGGCATAAGATACATGTCTGGATTGATTGATGCCTGATATATTTATGGTCCATTCCTTGTCTCTTTCTCTTCTTATCAGTATCTCCATCTCTCATTCTCTTTCTATCCTCCTTTACTTTCCCCGATTTCCTTTGCTCATCCATTTCCCCCCTCATTCCTCCCTCGGTGATTTTAAACTAGGTGTCCGATGATTGGATTATGCAATAGGGATTCCTTTGGTCGAAGCTGGATCTATGTTTTAGCTAGGCTCACCAATGTACCATTTAAATTTGGCAGTTGTTGAGAGGCCAAATCAGAAATAAAGGGTTGGACAGACAATCTTCATGAGAAAAAAAAAATACCGCAATAAACTGTATTCAAGCTGTAAACGAAGACAACACACGCATACGCACACACACGCACACAACCACACATACGCACGCGCTCACACACACCGCACGCACGCACACGCACACATAATTATACACCCTGGATTCAGCCGTACTTTGCACAAGGTGATTGTTGACAAATCATCAAACACTTGCTTTGAAATGATTACCAAAGAGGTCGACTTATGTTTTTGGCATGTGACTGATGAAAGGCTGCATGCAGATATGAATACTCATGATGTTATTCCTTGACCAAATATATCAACACAATTATTGTATATGGGGGGGGGGGGTTAAGTAAAGGATGTGTGTCACTTTAGGGAAGAATCGATAAACGATGGAGGGGCAACCTAAAATTCACATCTTAGGATAATCCCATGTCATTAAGAATAACATGCTGTACAATGAGAATTCACTGAAAACAGAATTTTCCCTAATTAAAACTAACCATGGCAGACATGAAGCCCTCCCCTAATTCTGTGTATTATGTCTTGATTAAAAACGATGAACGTCGTTATTTGCTGATAATTTTTGTTTAAAGATATTAAATATGTTCAGTATTATATAATCTCAACAAAAAGAAATACAACATATTATAAGCACACAAAAATAAGTTAAGTAAAATAAGCAAAGTACAAATACTACAACAATATATAAGACAAGAGAAAGTAAAATAGAGAGAAGAAAAACAATAAAGGGGGAGAAAAAAAAGAAAACAAAACAAAACAAAACTACAAAGAAAAGGGGTTCAGATATAAACAAAATCGACAACTGTGCTGATTAAAAATTATTTAATAGTAAAATTGTATATTGTTTTCTAAAGGTAGATATGAATTGTGATTTCGTTGTTACTTGGGGAATCATATTCCACTGTTAGGGCCTAGATAACTCATTGATTTAGTTTTATTACTAGACTTGATAGACCATTAAAAAAAAATTGTTGGAAAATCGTGTATTATAATTATGAATTTGACTATTATATAAAAGAGGTCTGAGGGGGCAGGTAACAACTTGTTTTTATATTTGTACATGAACGTTGCGATTTCTTGCTTATTTACATATTATATATTTAATAATGATAGCTTCTTAAATAAAGGTGCGGATGGTGCTAGATAATGAGAATTGGTAGCTCTTCTAAAACATTTCTTTTGAACTTTATATAGTGAGTCTAATTCAGTTTGTGTTGCATTGGTAGCCCATACAATATTACAATATTTCAAAGAAGGGAAAATAATGAAATGATATAAAGTTATCAAATTTTCGGGTAACAAACTATATTTTAGTTTATTTATCAAGCCAGCATTTCTGCTGATCTTATGCAAAACATTTGTGATACGGTCCTTAAATCCCAAGCAATTATCTAATACGACACCCCAAAGTTAATGGAATTACTTAATTTGAATAAGTTTATTATTAATGTAAATGGGAATATTATCATTATTCCTTAAAGGATCGTTATTGCTAGCTATATCAGAAATATTAGATCCTATATTATATTTAGTTTTTGGAATATAAACACATTTAGTTTTGTCAACATTCAGAGACAATTTATTTGCTTTTAACCAGTCATATATATTCTTAAGCTCATTATTTAGAACGCGGACAGTATTATTGAAATCTTTAGATGAGAAAAATATACTAGTGTCATCAGCAAGTCGATAGAAGATTAATAAATTAGATGATTTACAAAGGTCATTTATGTATGAATAAAATATTAGGGGGCCCAGTATTGATCCCTGAGGTACCGCATTGGAGACATTTACTCATAGATAAAGGTATCATATGATGTGTTTTAGGAATTTAAGTAATTTCATTACAAGTAACAGTAAGAAATTTACAATCATTATATTGACAAGCAACAAGAATGCTTTGTAAGGCCTTTTAAATTAACGTAATATGTAATAATATGCCTTTGGAAAATTTTGCTAGATTCTACATATTGTATATAGATTCGATGTTAATTTAGTACTGCTGTAATTGAGCTTTTTGAGCAACATAAGCTTATGATATTAATAACACCTGAATTAACCCTCTCGTAAAATCATTATTGCGTATAATGCTACAAAAGCACTCGCAAATAATACATCGTTTCTTATTATTCAGGAACTCAGAATGGTAGAATAGAATTCATGGAAAAGTTGAGGTGATTGACAGCTGTTCCTGATGCAGTTTAATTAGGTTTCATTAGAATCAAATTATTGTGCAGAAGAAAAAAAAAGTGTTCCATGAATAATCCCTGTCTTGAAGCTACTTCTCATTCTCTTTTTCTCACTCTTTCTACGTGCATGAGTTCGCATTCCATTTTGACTCCTTCATTTCTCCATGATAATCTCATTGTCCAGTCCCCATCTCTGTTCCTCACCCGCATCTCTCCCCCTTCTCTCTCTCTCTCTCTCTCCACCTCTCTCTCACTCTCTCTCTCGATCTCTCTATGACTCCCTGCCTGCCTGCCCCTCTCTTCATTACTTTTTTTCCCCTCCCCCCTCTTTCTTTCTCACGCACACATGCAAGAGAGTCATCCACATACACACAACTCCATATCCATACATGAATCCTCTGTCCCTCCTTATGCTACTCTCCCTCCCATCTTGTAGACCTACGGGGCCTACGAACCCCATTATTATGATTATCATCAATTTCATGTTCCCATCGCTTCATTTCTCTCCTCTCTAACGATGCATACTTCCTTTGTTTTCATCCTTTCTGATTCTGTATGGAGGCGACCTTTTTGTTTTGAGCGACGTTAAATTGAATAGCAATATGAAGTGCGTTGATCGGCTAGAATAACTGCGCGTCCACTCAACGAATAGGTCTAAGGTTTTATGGGACTACACCAAACTGGTTTCCTGTACGTGAGCTGGGGTTAATGCTTTACCTCCCGCCACCGTTTGTTCTTGAGGAGTCGTACTGAACACGGCGGAGCTAATTACCGCCAAGGAACGGGCTGTCACTCCATTTAAGTACCCGGTTGGAGATGCAAAAAATACCAAACGCTTTCCTTCCGACTTTAAGATGGAGGAGAAGGACCAAAAAAAGCAAGAATATGCACACTTGTCCATTCCCTAGTCCGGAGAAAATATGTATGGTATGGCTAGAGCTGGTTTTGATTTTGAACCGAATGTACCTGCTAAAGGTTAATTGATTCGCAAATCTAGGCGTTTGTCCGTTAAATCGCATCACGGTAGGAAAAGGATCCTATATATGTTACCAAATAAATGAGGCCGAGTCTACGAGGAATGATATACCAATTCGTTGCTGGGGGAGGAGATGGAGTGTGAACCCCTCTTTCCTTACATTCAAAATTTCGTGTTTGCAATATCTTTAAAGCCTTTTCGTCAATTCGCCCCCTCCCGATTTTTAGAGAAATAATTGTACAATGAAGAATTAAATTTAATTTTTGTTATCATTCTTCTCTTTATGCTTGGTGGAAAATTGTAGCTAAAAGTTAGCCAGAATGGTCCGACACCCCCGTTGAAAATCATTGGACGAATCTCACCCTTGGTGCTACAGTCCATACATAGGTTTGCAATGGTTTACATAACATCACGGATCTCGCTGTCATCAGCAGTTCGGACTTTTTGACCTGTTTTCTAACATAATCATGTTCAGAGTGGTTTAAAGGTTCAATGTATTAAAGAGGGCGTTTGCGTGATGTATTACTACATAGTTAAAGTCAGTGCTCTTATACGAATTATTTAATTCACCTGTTACAAATAATTGTATTTTAAAAATTGATTTTTTTTTTTCTTCTTCTTTTTAACATGTTGTTAGACAGGGTGAGCCCTGTTGTTTGTCGTACCTAGCAATAATTTGAATTCTGACTATTTAGATACATTTAATCGTTACAAGTGAATGAAATAATTCGTATCAATAAGATGCTTCACAAAGGCATATGTCTATACATAACTTTGGTTACATTATTCAAATGGCCTATTGTAATAAAATGAACAATGCGAAATATATTAGAAGAAAATAAAGTGAAATAGACTGTTAGATAGAGGGGAACAGGAAAGGCTTGGATTAATACACATTATGCCCAAAAAATACAATACATTGTGACAATTAACACAGCATATTGATATCGTCGACACTGTTCTACATTTTCACTTCATGTTTAACTATTCTTCGCGCACATAATGAAAGAAACTGGATTTTGAAAAAATGAATTTATCTACTTGTTTATTTAAGAGACAGGTTTGTTAAAGTGTTCTAAGAATTATGACTTCTGTGGTTCCATTAAAGGCTGAAAAGCTTTTCTGTTGAATGTTAATATGTTTTCCTTCTTAATTTGCAGACATTTAGGAAAGACTTTTTGCTGGATTCGCTTGCAGGATTCCGACTGACGGTGTGTCCATTTGACTCAGTCATTGAACAGTTCTCACGGGATCAACAATTAGAACTTTGGAAGGTAAGGCTTTAGGAAATAAAAATGTAAAATACATTTTAAGTTGCCTTTGATACCCCCTTCACATACACTGATTTTCTTACGAGTCCTTACGGGTCGCACAAATTCACGGATCTTTCACGGATCCTTACGATTTAAGAGTTGTTAGGATACGAGCTATTTACGGTTGTTACAGATTATTACGAATTATAACGATATACTTACGGCAGAATTCCACGATTTGTTACGAGATATCACGGATAACTACGAGCAACTTACGTGTTTGTTACAACCTGTTTACGTGTTGTTACAAAAAGTAACGAGTTAGTTTCGAGTATTTCAGAGTCCTTACGATTTTTAGCCCACAAATAACAACTGAATATGAAGTGTTCAAATTTGCAGCTTTTTATACCCTTTCCCCAAATCGTAAACAATACGTAAGAATACGTAAAGTATACGTATATATTCGTCAAGTACTCATAAGTGCACGTAAAGTACTCGTAATAACCCGTAACAATCCATATAGCCATCGTAACACGAACCGAATTCAATCGCAAACAACACGTAATAATCCGTAAATAATCCGTAAACAAATCGTGAACTAACATTAACAAATCGTTTTAAAAAATTGTTACTAGTCATTTACGGATTCTCGCGAGCTGTTTACGGATGGTTACGTATTGTTGCGAGCGGTTTACGATACTTACGGATTGTTACAAGCTATTTAGGAGTTATTGACGAAAAAAATCAATCCAGAGCATGTGCCCCTTTTCACTTTTGATAAGTGCCCCCGTCACCTCTGATAATTTGCCTTATTCTAATCTGAGATGTGTTAACTGGGATAATGTTAACTGGGATAAGCGCACCTTATATTTTCACATATTCCCTCTTTTCTTTCTAATAAGGGACCTATCCCCTTTTTTTTTTACAAAAGTCTCTTTCACCTCTTACAAATGCCCCTATCAAAATCAGATAAGGGCCCCTTTTCCGTCGACAAATACCCGTTTCCTATTTTTATAAGTGCTCTTTATCATCCCTTGTGAGTGCCTCTTTTAGAAGGTGTAAGAAGTGCCCCATTTTTACCTCTGATAATTACTCTTTGTACTCTGAAACGAGCTCCTTTTCTTTTCTGATAATTGTCCCTTTTCCTCATTAAACGCGCCCCGAATATCAAGCGACTAACATGACCTCCTCCTGAAGCTCGCTCGCTCCACTCACTCGCATTTATAGATGATATACTTATGTTACTTATCAAAGGTCTTTTCAGTCTTCCGTTATGAGAATTTGCATATAACCTCATCAGGATTGTGTTATTTGCTTTATATAAGATGTAATTTTTCGCACTGCGATCTCAAAAATCTTTACAAAATTTCCTCGCTACATTCGCTCTGTCGCAAATAAATTTGAGGACCATCACACTCAACTGCAAAGTATGATGCTTAAGCAATATCTTGTACTGTGAACAAAGTGAAACAAATATTGAAATCATCCCTAGTGATGTAATCAAAATGTATTAAGGTAGTACCCATGCCTAAAACATATTTTCTCTTTGAGATTTCCCTTTGGAGGTGCCCTTTTTTCTTGGTGCCCCTTCCTCCTCCAAAATAATGATGCATTTCCCGCCCCTTGATCGCATAATGACTCGTAGAAAACTCTTATCACTCGTTAGAAGATCTTGATAACTAGTTAGTAGATCGGTACAAGTCGTACACAAGTCTTAGCAACTCATACCGAGCTCGCGTGACTCATAATGTGCTCGGTTCACTCGTACATCCATCGTAGGAAACTCGATAATGCGTCGTATGGTAATTCATGCAAATACCATGCCAATGAGTAAATTTCAAGCGAGTTCAAGCTCGCGCCAGCTCTCCACAACTTGAGGCTCCAACTCGGCTAAGTGGGAGCCCTGCTTTAAAGATTTTTGACATGCCAAACAATTTGCCTCTCCTTCCCCCACCCTCCCCACTCCTTTAACAGAGGGATACCATGCGTGTTCCCAAACTCTCCGGCTCGTAACAAAAGAAAAAGGTCTACCCGTATTGACTTTACACACCGGATTTTTGCTGAAAGGGGGGATGCTAAAAAAGGCTCGTATAACAAAAGAAAAAGGTCCACCCGCATTGACTTTACACACCGGACTTTTGCTGAAAAGAGAGGGGGACGCTGGGAACACGCANGGGGGGGGGGGGGCTTCTTTCACGGATCCTTAAGAGTGTCTACGAGTTGTTGCGAGTTTTTTACGGATGTTTGCGATTGACTACGAGTTGGCGATCTAGTAAGAAAAATCCGTGTATGTGAAGCGGGTATAAAACGGATCATTAGACCGGTATACTTACATATTGAAATTTAGGGATGATTCTTTCCTGGGGACCTTGTGATGAGTTATTCCATTAACCTGTTATCAATGAATGAACTACAGTACTTTGAATTCAGTATGCATACATTATTTGCTGCTATGTTGGGCAAGCCTCGGGCAAGCTTTCAGGTTGTCAAGAATAACCTTTGTTATAAAAGCATGCATAGTATTTAAATATGTAAGTAATCGGTCTATTTACATATCGTTAGCAGAAATGAAAGCAGACCCACACGTGACTTTGAAATGGTTGAGGGATAGAGCGCATTATGACTTCCTTTTAAGACCATCACGGAAGCCCGCCATTTTCTACTCAACATTTGATCACAATTTGAACTCCCCAAACCATTGAAAATATATTTTTTAAATCATTCAATCGTAGAATCTAATGTAAAAGTAACTATAACAAGTATTTTTTTTTTCACTTCTTCCATACATATGTTGACTCAAACTAACCCAATATACACCTTTTACTGAGAAAATGGATTTTAATTGTAATATAAAAAATGTGTTGAATAGATCACAAGCAACGGAAAAGGATATTAGAGAAGAATGTCTCGACATTACACCGGGAGGGATTGTATAAATGCTACAATTATTCTGAAATACAGCCCAAGGTGGCTCCCTTCTTTTCTTTACTTTATTCACATGTCTTAAAGATGAGTGGTAATAAAGACTACATTTAGACATTAAAATTATCATTAACCGTTGAAATCACATTACAAATGCGTCAGGCAGCATGATGACACAGAAAGTAAACAACTTGATTCAATTATTCTCCCTCAAATTACGATTCGGAGATAAATGTCACGAGTTTTTTTTTTTCCGAGACTAGATTTCACGCATGACGTAAAGACGTAAAGCGATGTTGTGGAGCATATTTGAATAGGTATTATCCTACTATCATGGAGAAAGGACAATATAATCCGGCGTACTGTTTGCCTTTCATACTTTATCTTATTCATATCATATTTATCAAATAAACGGAAAGGTGTGTTATAAAATGTTAACATCAACTTTTGTCCTCCATCTATGGAGCTTATGGGGGTACTGAGAGAGGGAAAGAGAAAGAGAGGAAACAAATTAAACATTGAACAATGTTTTTTTTGTTGTTAATCATGAGAGTGGTTTGTTTGATACGAATAACAGCCAAAACTATTTACCACCCCATAAATAATCGCTTTGATCATGGTGATTCCAGTTAAAGGTTAAGAGCATGAAGAACTAGATAATGCAAACATTAATTTTGTAATATATTATAAGCAGAACTATAAGGTTTTACAAAGATATCGTAAATACGTTATACACTCAACGGTGTATAATGTAGCTATAATAATGGTTTTTGAAAAATGTGAAGTTGCTCTCAAGTCAACATCAATAGACACTTGGGATTAGTAACTGATTAAAGCGAACTTCTTCCGTTTTGAAAACAGACTCTCATATTTCGCTAACATAGACGATAAACATTTTGCTCGTCTGTCTACGTTAATTGCTGTAAAGTACAGACAAATGGGCCGTTAGCATTATTAGTCCGTGTACACCTAATCGGGTTGCTTGGTTGTATAGCATGATATTGATGCGTTAATTTGCACAGGTATATTATACAGGTGCAATGCATTTTATTTGAACAATTTTAAGTGTTACCAGACGTATCTTGTCTGTTTCTAATTTTATAACACCATGAGCCTAGCTATAGTAGGTCTTTTATAACATCAAGGTACCTTGGTAAATGTATAGTTGTTGCCATGTTTAGGTAAATCTAAATTTTAAAGTGAATATAACATTCGTTAAGTATTATTTTCGCTAGGACGATCTGTCGTGCGAGCTCGAAGATTTCCGTATATTGACGCCCAGGGGCGTACGCAGGGGGGTGTTTTGGGGGTCCAAACCCCCCCTTTGGTATTTCTATGTGTGTAAACCCCCCCCCCCTAAAAAACCCTAAACCC
>BEXV01000171.1:113607-131613 GCA_003118195.1 Hemicentrotus pulcherrimus | reverse complement strand
GGGGGGGGGGGGGTATTCTATGCAAAATATATCATACTGACAACATAAGAAGTTTGCCCTAGTGATATGTATATACACATTTGTACTTATAGGGCTGTATTAATGTTGACGTGAATCAGGCACGAGTGTTACTAATCTTCCGAAAAGTTAACTCAGGGGGCCGATTCAATACCCCATTGTTTATCCAAAAGAAATAATAAATTCAATCATTGCCTGATTTTTGATCATGCATTGTTCAAAAAGTAAAGGAACTGAATTTCGAGTAATTAACAAGTTTTGTTCGTTATTGACGAACTGTGAGGTATAAGATGTTATGATTTTTTTTATTTTCGCCCTAAAAGTGCATCTTATATTTGGTGCATCTTATATTTGGTGTGTGAATTAACAACAAAGAAAATAGTTACAATTGTTCAATAGTCATCCAAAATAGAGAGAACACTGAAGAAAATGACGCATCAAGTCACGCATCAAGTCTGAGGAGGCGTGATATAGCTCAGTCGGTAGAGCAGTGGTCTCGTAATCCGGTGACCCGGGTTCGAAAAAAAGGCGATGCGCTAGTGCCTTTTGGTAAAGGCCCTGTCACACAGGGAGGACGCATGGGGAACGCATGGCCGGCGCATGGAAAATTTCCAATTTTGGCCAGTGCGTTGTCGTTCGCTAGGCGTGCGTCATCACTCGTTACTCGTTCGTCGAGCGCGCTGGACCAACGCTGGACCAGCGCTATGCATTCGTCGTCATTCGCTGTGTGCGTCGTGATTTTTTGAGCATGTTCAAAAATGTGCGCGGAGCTCGACGCATGAATGTACACGCCAAAGGCACGCCAGCCGTGCGTTGAGCGCGCTAGACCAGCGCCAGACATACGCGGGGCACACGCCCTGTATACGCACAGCGCGCTAGCTACACGCTGTGCATTTTGTGTCAGCTCGCCAGCTTTTCCAAAATCATGACAAAAGTTAGGCACACGGGCTTTTTCGATTTCCAATGCGCTGGCCGTGCGTCGTAGAACGCGGTGCATGCGTGGACCATTCGTCCAGCGCGCTAGCAACACGCTGTGCATTCGTTGAAGTTGTTATTATGTGCGCTCTGGGTACGGTCTGTAGGCGTACTGTATGCGCCCTGTATGCGCTCAGCGCGCTAGCAACACGCTATGCATTTCGTGTCAAAAGTTGGGCGCACGACAACGCACTGGCCTAAATTGCAAATTTCCCATGCGCTGACCATGCGTTCCCCATGCGTCCTCCCTGTGTGACCGGTCCTTAAGGCATAAATCCTCGTTACCAGGTCCCTCGGAGAGGGCCTAAAGCTGTCGGCCGGCTGGTTGCTTACTTACAAGCATTAATGCTTTCTTAGCAGTCAGGTAAAATAACAACCACCACCACCACCACCAAATAACAACCACCACTCGTCTGCTTTGTACATGGCTGATCGTCAGCGAAACGGAGTCTTTTGTCAATTCTGTTTGTTGCTACGGCAGGCAGCCAATGTAAATGAATTCGTTTAATCAAATCATGAAAATGCAAGAATTACTTTAAACAAACAGAACTTTTTTATTCCTGGCTCATTTTTCCTGATTGAGGTGTCATATGAAATGGCAAAAATGAACTTTCTAGAAATGTGATTTTCTCTTTGAAATTCAGATACCGCCCGCCAAATGACTTTTTGGTACCTTCTCTTCAAATTGTTTTAATCACTCATGTGTGGAATATGCTTAATATGAGTTGCAACAAATATAAGAGGAGGATCTAAGCTTTACGAATATGTGTCAATTATTAATTATAATTGTGATTAAGATATGATAAAACATCGATAATTCTCGGTTTCGTTTTTTTCTGGGACGCACTTTATATTTGTATAAAGCAAAGCGAAAGTAGACTAAAAGGGCAGCGCTAGAACTGTTGAAAGGAATGAAATAGGACTCTAAAATAGATTGGTAGACATTGCTTAGGTTACATAACCTTATGCGACCAAACTGATAAACTAGTTGATATTCCTGCTGAAGTACTTACAAAGCATTTAATGAGTCATTGATAGTCTCTTTCAAAGTAACTGACTACCCTCCCCCCCCCCAAAAAAAAAAGACACACTTACGATTTAACACAAAATATAACAATATTAACCCTCGTATCATAGTGTTTGATATTGATGCAGTTCGTTTTTTTTTTTGTAATCTTCTATCAAACAAAAATTAAAGTGCTATTAAATTTCAGCCCATGATCCCCACTAGAGTGACGAAGGAAATGAGAATAAAGCAGTTAACGTAAACAATATTCTGTAATATTGGCTATTAAAGTCCAGTAGAAGAATAAGCAAAATACTTTAATGAGGGAGCCGGTAAAACATGTTTGTTAAAACACTGGTGACACAGTTAAGTACACGAGTGTCATTCTGTTGAATCCTACAGGAAATATTACATGTCAAGTCACTTATTTTTCCATTGAGGGGGATGTTCTTATCAACAAAAATGCCCTTCATATTAGACAAAATATTTCATTGAGACACCCCTCCCGTGATCGTAAGAATATTGCAGTGAGGATTCCATATATTCTTGGCTTCCAAAAGTTTTGACAGATAGCGTTGGAAGAAAACTGGGCTGTTTATATTCCTCATCATGCTCAGAGGAAGCAAACAATAAATGATTCAGTAAATGTATATAATTTAAACTAATCATATCTCCGTTATCTGTTTTGCTTTATTTGCAGTCGAGTAAGAGAGTTAAAGAATAATTAATATATATTTCCTGAACTCGTCGGCGTGGAACATTAATAAAAGGCAGCATCCCCCTCCTCCTACGCCAGTGGCTAAGTCTATTTGTCAAACTTGATACATTCGAAAACGTTGATGACTCTTTAATATGCAAGACATGCATAGTACGCAACTGAACTGGGTATTTTTTTTCCTCAAGTATTTCCTGCCTATATCGCCTCCCTGCACTGTCCAGCCTGAAGCGTTAAAACGGCATCAACCATTTCTACTTTACAATAACAGACAATTCTCTACTCTATTCGGACTACCAATTTGATCTATTGTCACCAAATCTGTTGTACATAACATTATAACTGTTCAACAAACGATCACGTATCAACAACGAATTAAAAAACCATATATATTAAAACCACGAAAAATAACTAAGAGACTGGGAGTTCCCAAAGGAGGACATTTGATTTCGTTGAAAACAAAAAACCCGGCATATAATCCCGAACTAAGCTGTTCGCTTATATAATTTTGATGCTACTTGAAGTGCACGATTATTGATTTGACCTTACAATTAGATTCACCAATTAAAAATAAAATACATTTCGTCGCAATTGGTTGAACTTGACCATCACTTTATTTTTTTTGAGAGTAAGAAAGTTATGAATAGTAACTAGAATAGAATTATTAATTCTTTGTTCTCTTTCCATGTTTAATTTATCATTGTTTTTTATATTTACCCTCCCTACCTCTTCCATCTCTCTCTCTCTCTCCCTCTTTCTCTCTCTCTTTCTCTCCCCCTCTCTCCTTCCTCTCTCTCTCTCTCTCTCTCTATCTCTCTCTTGGTCTCTTTTCCCTTCCTCTGCAGAGCATCGAGGAATTCGCAGAAAGGAATGGGCTTGATCTCCGCTAGAAGCACATCCCATGTGATGTCATGTCGTCACGTAAACAAAAAATAGATCTCACCTCAATAATTCGATTTTGCTTTGTAAATATTCCCATCAAACTGTTTATATTTTTAATTTCTACATAAATCACTTTAGTCCAGCATTTTACCCATGTAAACAAACGGAAATATATATATTTATATATCTATATATATATATATATTAACGTCTCTCTTTTCTCTCGGTTGTACATAATGATTGCTGTCAGTCACAACTACCGATTGCACGCACGCGGCTCACCGGTTTTAATGAAATTGTTTTAACTTGTAATTCAAAAGATCAAATATTAGAGTGCGTTAGAGTAAATAAACTAAACTCTTATAATGTGAAATTACATTTAAGCACAATTGTACAGTATACATAATATACATATCATTTTTAATATTATTCCGCCCCACGTGATTAAGTTTTAGTTTCTCTTTCCATCTTCGTTATTGGTACGTGTATGCAGCATACAGGGGCGGCGATTTCTTTCATTAAATAAGAGTGGGAGGGGGACAAAATCCAAGGAAGTAGCAACATAACCGCTTCCTCTATTCCCTCCCCGCCCGATTTTGCATAATAACTTTGCAGTGACAACCACAAACGAGAAAAGCTTGCTTTAAATATGTTAAGTACACCTTTTTTAAAGGGATTTCCCCTTTCTCTTTTTTTTTAGAAGGGGGGGGGGTACCCAATCCTGCATCCTATAAGTATATTATATCCCATTTTAAGCGCAATACGTCTGTACTAACATCTTGATTACATAGCTATATTCAGTACAATCAATTATATCCATTGTTATCATGCGAAGAAACATAGCGACCGAACGAGATTTTCCCTTTTCAAATACATAAATGTAGCCTCTTGTTCCATTACAGATGCTCTTCGGTGTCATGTTAAGCGTCGAGTCATTTCTGGGAATAGGGTCCCCCGTCCCACCCCATCGCCGCCCTTTAATAGTAGAATACGAAATTATACATACATGTAGTATTTTTAACGCTGCAATGATTATTGAAAAGTGCACAAATAAAATGTCAATTAATAAATCTGAAAAGAAGTAATTTCCTGCTGTTTTGTTAAACATGTGTAGCATGACGTCATTAAAAAAGAAACAAACAACATTGGAATTTGACTTTCAGGTGTTCGAGTATTTGTTTGTGGTGAGAAAGGTATCATGATACGCGATGTTTAGGCAGGGTGGAATTAAGGCTTATATACACCATTCTGCTGAAGGCCAGCTCCAAAATCAAGATGGTTTATCTTCTAGAAAGGTTTGGTTTTGATGGGATGCATATTGAATTAGTTAAACTTGACTTGATGTTGCAGAGAGCCTTCTGGCGTACCTTTCACTCACATCTAGATGACAATTACAGCCACATCTCATCATTGTTTGAACAGCGTGAACAAATGTTGTTTTAATCTAGACACCTGCACAAACTTTTATTCACCGGGTTTCCCACGAAAAATAGCAACGCAGGGTGAATGGAATCTTGTTCTACATTTCTTTTTGCTTCATTCCCTATAATGGAAATGTTCTGGATAAAGAGCACACTCATGCTCATCTCCAAGGCAGATTAGATATGATTGATTTGTCGATGGGGAAAGCAGGTTGGCAAATTACGATGACCAATAAAATAAACATAAAGATTGGGAATGGAGTGATTTGACTACTTAATAAATGTTCAATTATGCAAGGACGCTGCCGAAGCGTGATTTTAATCTCCTTCGCATCTTGCTTGTGTTTAATGATAAAGGTAAAGAGGAAGAAAGCCTCGGGGTTTTTTCTCGCTTATTCAGATTGTCTTGCTCGGAGTGAACTATTGGCTTTGCCACCTAAAGACTCCACTTTTGCAGAGTGTTGACAAGGCAGGATGAAGGGTTTCTTCTACTATTTATAAAGACGCTAGCATAAGATCACACATAGCGCGGTTTAGTGAGTCGGGCTTCGGATAATTCCTTGAGATGAAAAAAATGAGAGCATCGACAATTCGTGTGTTTAATCTGCAATGCAGGAACCCAATGTCTAAATCCCATAAACTCGAAATACCAAATAACAATGGTAAGAAAAACAAAATTGCGATAGACAAGATTAATATTTCTCAGCCAAAATATTATGACTCCTTTTTTATTAAAAGCATGTAATTGCGACAAAAGAGAATACCTAATATAAAAAAGTAAATTGAACAATCAACAAATGCATACGACATAAATGTAGCGACTTATTGTGTATGTGAAGTAGCACGTACATTGGTCATTTTAAGATTTTCTAACTTATAATATTACAGCGACTGTAGAGTTTCATCAGATGTTTCACATAATTTACATCACAAATTTCTCATGTTGACATAGACAAATTACGCATTATATTACTTTGTAGCCTAATAATTATTGACTAGTATATCTTTATTAGCACATTCTACTTTTTCATCGTGTTTACATTCATTGTGTTAAAGAAAATCGAGAATAATTCCTGTTTCCCTCCTCGTGTACGCAATCTCAACGTTTTCATGAGTTTATAAGAAACATAAAAACAATTCCATAGTTACAACTTTATTTTCCATAAAAAAGTTTAACTGATGTCTGGTGAATTTCTTAGAAGTGTCAAATGTACCGATGAAGTCGTACGTTTTTATTTAATTTGTCAAGAAATGTTATTAATCACTCCAGTGTTCTTGATCACGTTTGCAAAGCACCAAGAACAAACCAAGTAAAGTGTCGTATGTTACGGTTTAATATTGTACTCTTCTATGCAGTAATTCTTCTGAATCTTTCTTGATTAAATTCTACTTCACTTTTAGGAGTGTTAACATTGTCGGGGAAGACTTTCAAATCATTCAATAAATTAACGGGGAAATGTAGGACGCAACTCGAGAATTAACGAGTAGGCCTATAATAGGTTAGGACTATATAAGACATCTTCAGTGGATTTATATACCACAAAAATGTGAGGAATTAAAGCCCAAAAGAAGTGTCTCATCTGAGAATTGAAGATTGTGTTAATAGAGGTTGGTTTACATAATGGTAATTAGACTCATTTCTTTATACTAATCTTGTACATATAAGACAAAAGATTATTTTTCTTTGGTTTGTAAACTGGTGTTTTGGCTTGGTCTAAATAAAAAGTAATCTGTCATAGAGATTGTTGAAGTAGTCTCCTCCTCTTTAGCCTGGCTGAATGATGTATGATAATAGTGTGCGTGTGAGCATCTATCTATTTATGTACTTCAAAATAAAGTTAAACCAAAGAAATCATTCACATCAACCCATTCGATTTGAACCTATCCAACTAAAAAACAAACAGATCTAGTTTATGATCACTCCCTGACTTTGTAACATTTTGCAAACAGACAATAAACAACCTGCTGCGTTCATGTAGTATAAAAGTATTTTATATCACATATTTAGAAGTCCGTTGAGTAAATGTTTGTTTGTTTGTTTGATAATTTTTGAAATTTACATTTCTGCCGTCTTTGTATTGGCTCTGATGACAGCAAAGTATGCACTACTCTAACGCTTTTTTGAAAATTACGTATTGAAGCTATTTATTCGATAAAAGCAAGCAATGTTTTTATTCAGAATTTTATGGTCTATGTCTAATAGTATATAAATAGAAATAATATAAAAGAGTGAATACCTTTATAAAAAGAGCAATAAATCCACTTAAATACATTCACAAGGAAGTACAGTAACGACAAAAATCACATAAAATTGCATTTCTTTAGAGCAAAATACATATCAAGCACATTCTATCAATATTACATACATTTAGATGAATAATTCTATGCCAATAGAACACTCCGCAACATGGCCTGGCTCTTGACTATTTCAAAACGGTCACTTTTAAATCTACAATAAGTATTTTCTCCTCTCAAAAACCGCTCAAACTTATCTTACTGTATAAAAATAGAAGACATAGGTACACTTTCATATCACATGTCTCTTCTTCTTCAGTAATCACTGAAGGACACATACAGGAAAACTCTTCTTTTCCACGGTAATAAACAGGACGCCCTCTCTTCTGCTTGCAGCTCATAAAGATAATCTAATCATTCTGAAAAATGATTATAGCCCATTAATAATTCAATTCAAACACAAATTATGACCAGAATTGTGCTGTAAAATTCGATTATGCAATTAGGTTTTAACCATTTTAATTTGTCTTTTATAATCATAAGACTGCTACTAAAAAAACATTCTTAATGAAACTGAAATAGATTTACTGATGCCACTTCACAAACCCCTTTTGATGATAACACAACTTTATATTTATCTCTTTTTTTATGGTAAACTACAAGGTTTCATTGCAGACATTAACAAACATTCAAATGCAGCAATCATCAAAATAAATATCTAAAAGTAACTTTTCAATAATCTTTCTTTGTCACGAAGTTTTAAAGCAAAATAGGAAAGCATATAGCTGCGGTTAGCTCCTGATAAGATCCCTTGGAAGGATTATATCCACTGAGATATTAGCCCAGAAATATTCAATGCAATTTTTTGATTTGATTTGATATTTTTAATAGTTTTATTCAAATAATATAATGAAGTGATATAGAGTGACCAAACTTTTGAATTACTTCCATTATGATAAAACTTCTTAGAAATATTTCCTCTTACACTTTAAAAGTTGAAACCTGCTACTGGGAAATGAGGTAACAGAAATCAGAAAAATATATTTAATAAACTAGCAACCTACAGCACCATAATTTTACTATTCACATTAGACAATAACTCAATAACTTACAAGCTTCTTACAAAAATGTATATACATATACTAAAGGGCTAAACTCTTTGAGTACCTAACAGCTTAGAGTAGTACTGATAATAATTTCATTCTTTACAGGTTCCTCTTCTCTTGATTCTTGTTTAAGAAACACTCACTTTCAACTGGAAAGAGATAATTCAGCCTTCGTTAAAGAAATATACATTTCCCGGAAAAAAAGAACATGTGAATTCATTTGGAAAAAAAGGGCAAAATAAATTCACTATAAATAATCAAAAGATTGTAATTGAAATGATTACATATGCTTTATATCTAAGAATAATTTTTGAAAAGCAATTTTGGATCACTAGTAATTGGTCAGAGAATAAAAGAATGCTACGAACTCAATAGGCAAAGCAATCTAATTTCTATTTAAAATGTTACATTTCAACATTTTTGTGCATAAATACATTTCAAAATGGAAGAATGACAATGGACCTTTACAAAACATTGTGATGCTGCTGCAAAATGACAACAACAAATATTTATATATCTAGCATTTTTCATTATCAATGTGTTTTATTAAACAATTGAAATACAAACTCTAAACTAGATCCCTAAATGTTTTTATTTAAAACAAAACAAGATAAACATGAGGACATGGTCAAACCAAAGATGTTCAAACTCTTTACAGCTTGAACAGAAAAAAAGCTAAATATGAAGATATAATAAAATCATGCATATTCAACCTTGAATACTTTACCAAACTTGACACTGGATGGACTGATAATTTACAAAACCTAGAGTTTCATATACAATTAACCCAATATTTGGACAATAATTATCATTGGTACTTCTTTGAAAGAACCGTAGGAAATGAGGAGATATTACTAAGCACCACTGGGTTCAACCAATGAGTGTATGCTCAGCCTTATTTTATACATATTGACCAACAAGTTTACAGAAAATGTAAAAAGAAAGCACCCTGTTTACAGATAAACATCTTCATGACAAAATATGCTACCTTTACACATTTTTACAAGACGCAAAAATTGCCTCAGTTACGCTTGATCTACATTTTGGAGAGCTATGCTTAATTCTTCCTAATATAGGCACATGTTCATGTTTTCTTTATTTAAATATAGATATATATAAACAGGGAACCAGACTCGACTAGCACTTGTGCTAACTTCTGGTACCCCCTTTAACAACAAAAGTGTACACATAACATTTTATTCCATTTGTATACGACATACTTTGTGAACAATATTTATATTATTCATGTGTGATGTTATCGATCTTGTGTTATATTGTTATATTTTATGTAATCATGCTTGATACATTATGTTTTTTACTTGTTTGTTAATAAACTCAAACTCAAACTCAAACTCAGATAAAGCATTTATACAAACACAAAGTTATACAACAATTATAGCCTTGACATAAATCATCACATACATCCCTCTTATTGTTCATAATGTTCTTCATTTGCATATAGGTAAAAACCAAGAATGTTATGACATGAACTTCTGAGTTGAAAAATTGAAACTGTGGTAAACTTATGGGGTGGAAGTACAACAATAGTTTGCAGCTATTACATGTACTAGTAATTCTCCAGACAATCTTTATTCTTCCATCTAGTATTACATCCAGTTCAGTAGGTAAGTTTACCATGTATGCAAATACACAAACATATTTGGCTTTTACTGAGTTGTTTTTATAACTGGCATGACTTGAATTGTTTTACAAATTGAGGAAAAGACATTAAAGATAATAAAAAACTCATCTTCCAAACACATACTACTGATCCCTTGAATGCATGTACATTGCTTTCAGGAAGAGACAAAATGGAATATTTTAAAATGTTTAACTTAACAAACCTTCCTTGATAATTTGAGCATCATGTTAAGACAATCTACTAATGTAGTAGACATTGAGAGCCTATAATTTTGGCCCAGCATTACAGCTTATGTTGAAAATATATGCACAACTTAATACAGCAAAGAAAGAAAATCACTTTGAAATATAACATACAAATCAATTGCAATTCTGATCATTCTGTATTCCACAAGTAAAAATGTTCCTATTGGACAACCAGCATTTAATTTACATATTCTTGCCTCTCCTACTGCTTTATATTTGAACATTATGTACAAAATAGGTCTTTATGTCCATTGCTTCTTTCTCTAAAAATGGTTGTGTCCCCTCTCTCTCCCTCTCTCGCTACAACAGCATATTAACTGGCACTTAGAATATAGAGGATAGAAGGAAATCAGTTTTGTAGTTCAGATTGTGTGATTTCATTCAGGTCTTTCATCAATCCTTCCAGGTGCATCATTTCAGCATTGAGATCCTCAGCACTGAATGTACGCACAGTCGACTGTCATTCAACAAACAGAAAAGGAAAACAGAAAATGTATGAAGAACATTTAAGGTTACAATACTAACTCTACGCAGAAAATTAAAAAAATCTGATATGCTGTGATGATATGTTTGTAGAACAACCATTATACAAGAGAAAGTGAGATATAAAATATTTCTGAATATTCAAAATCTCACTTTAAAGCACTTATACTGTGTGTTATCATCGCTATTCAGTAAGATGTGGAAATCATTGATTTATCATCCTAATTCTTAAAGAAATTGGACCTGTTCAAATTGTAGGGCTTTCACATCGTATTCATTATGTTTGAACAGTCTGTGAATCTTTATGAGTTGTGTATTAACAATAATTATACTATAACACAACAGTCTTGAAAAACATATGTTACTTGCAAGGAATGGATTGAGAGAATAAAGGAATGGATTGAGAGAATGAAGGAATGGATTGAGAGAATGAAGGAATGGATTGAGAAAATGAAGGAATGGATTGAGAGAATGAAAGAATGGATTGAGAGAATGAAGGAATGGATTGAAAGAATGAAGGAATGGATTGAGAGAATGAAGAATTGAATTGAGAGAATGAAGGAATGGATTGAGAGAATGAAGGAATGGATTGAGAGAATGAAGGAATGGATTGAGAGAATGGAGAATTGAATTGAGAGAATGGAGGAATGGATTGAGAGAATGAAGGAAAGGATTGAGAGAATGAAGGAATCAATTGAGAGAATGAAAGAATGGATTGAGAAAATGAAGGAATGGATTGAGATAATGAAAGATATAATCCTCACCCCAGGGCTGTTTCCATCACCTATTCCTCTATAAGTAACATCAGGTGCTTTGGGTGTGATGACAGCCATAGGTTGAGCACGCCCTCGACCTGGCCCAGGCTGACCTCTCTTCAGTGGACTGTACGTTGGAGCAGTTATCCTCACTACAGCATTAACAGGAATACTAGGTGTTAATCCACTTGATCAATTAGGGTTTGAATTGATAAACTCTGAACATTATCATATCATTTGCAGTACCTCATTAAAATTATAATTGTCATGAACATAAACAACGTTGTCATCCTTATGACTAATCTAACCATTATCACTACCATAAGCATTATCAATTGCTTAGAGAGTCTGTGTTGTTCAAAGGTATATCATATCACATATTTCATTTAATAACATTGTTATTACTATCCTCCTGCTCTATTCCATTTTCATCATCTTCATCATAACTACCATTTTAGTCATTACCATCATCATCATCATCATTTATACGTTATGATATATTTATATTATCAAAATATTATTTTCAGTGCTTTAATTACTATCATCACCATCATCATCATCACTATCATACTCTTCACCATCATCATCCTCCTTCTTCTTATCATGATAATGCCCATCATCATCCCCCTAATCAATATAATGCTCTTCACCATCATTTTTCTCCTAATTGATTTCATCGTCCTCCTCTTAATCACTGTCATGTTCATCATCCTTTGTATCATCATCATCCTCATGTTAATCAATATCATGCTCTTCATCATCATCATCATCATCATCATCCTCATCCTAATTGATAACATGCTCTTCGTCATCACCATCATCTCAATCAATATCATGCTCATCATAATCCTTCTCCTAATCAATATCATGCTCCTCATCATCCTTGTCATCATCCTTGTCATCATCATCATCCTAATCAATGTCATTTTCACCATCATTGTCATTCCAATTTTGTATTTACGTTTATATTGTTTAATTGTTATATTTCTTGAAAGTGCCGAATAAATAATACAATACAATACAATAAAATCTTTATTATCATCTCCACCATCATCATCATCAGTATTATTATCATTATTATCATCATTATTACCACAATTATCATTGATATCATCACTATTATCCCCCTAATCAATATCATTTTTCATCATCTCCACCATCACTTTCACCATCATCATCATCATTATCAAAATCAACATAATTTTCATCACCATCTACATCAGGATCAGTTGAATAACGCATACATACCCTTGGCCTGTGGATGTTGGTAGTGAGGAGGAGGAGCGGGTACAGTGAAGCTAGAGAGGGGGTTGGTGCGGGGTGCAGTACCACTGTTTTGACTACCGGACTCATCTTGGGAGCTGGCATTGGTATCACTATGGTAACCTGCTGGACACAAAAGTACAGATTAGTGTAAACACATATATCATCTACACTGAAAGGCTCGGATCTAGTACAGCTCTTTGTAACCTCATATAATTCATGCTTGAATTATTGGATTGCAAGAACAAAATGAATAGCATTGAGGCTTATATGGAGTTCATGTTTGGTTTTCTGAAATAATTTCAAATTAAAAAGTAAATATGTTTTATGTCTCATGAAAAATAATTGCTCTAGCTTTTAAAATTGATTTTTTTTTTCTAGGATATTTATACCTTATTATTGACAACCTTTAAACAATAAAAAGTATTAACTTCATAAAAATTCTAATGCCAAAGTAATTACGGATCAGTGTTTCAGGATCCCTAGACTATACAAGCTTTGACAAAAAAAATAACTGCAAAGCTGATTTTAGTGCATGAATTTGTGTAAAAGAACGCCAACCCTATTTCTTATTACAATACATGTATATCTATAAATTAAACTTCACTTGATGGGAGTTGGAAATAAAGATAAATGACTTGTAATAGCTCACAATATGACTGATAAAAAATGAAAAATTGCCTCTAAAGTCAAATGAAACAATATCTAATTTAGATTTGCCTCTGAAATCTCATTCAATCAACTCACACAAATAAAGCCTGCTGGAACTGAAATTAATCATCAATTCTTTTAGGATACCATTTTTGTGAGACATGTGCTTGGAAACAACATGTTAACAAACATAAGCTATTGATCCAAAACATTCAGAAACAGCATTATGAGACTTTCACATAACCAAAGCAGAATATCGACATTCATACAAACTTAACTGAATCATGTACACAACTGTCAGCTTGTAAAATGAAATACATTAAGGTGCACTACACAAAGTATATAAATGAATTAGCAAAATGCAGCACAAAAAGATAATTTGTTAGTAAGTCTACATGTAATTGGCAAAAAGCTGATTTAAACACAAAGCTGCAACAACAATAGTGTTATATACAAACCATTCCAACATACATTGGTATAATCACATGACTGAAAATATAGTTTAATCTATAACAGTGTGTGTGTATGTGTGTGTTATGTGCAATTAGAAACAAAACAAAATGTCTGAATGATGCAAATATTAATCAAATTAATCAAGCACACATCTGTGTCAAGTTTGTGCTAAAAGAACCTAACTTTAATGATGTGATTTTTTAAAATAGTTTTTTATAGTGAATTGCCTTCGACTTTGCTTTGTTCAACTAGGATTAATTATCTAATCTAATTGTTGGCAGGGCAAATTATTTTTAAAAGCATGAACATTCTTGATTTGCGCATCAATCACCTTAAACTGCTTGTAGAAAATAATGAAAATAATAGTGCTCATCAGGAGAAGAAATAAATCTAACGCTAATGTATTTCTATGATTTCTGAGTGGGATTCATATGTATAAACACATATAAGCTAAAAATAGCAAATTAACCTACAAATCACACTTTTGTGAGAAATATTTTATCCATTATTTCTATGTTGGTTATGTTGGGAGTATAAACCAATTTAGATAGAAGTTCCGTCATAACCAATAAAAAGGTTTAGCAGTACCTACCATACCCTAAATAATCTTTTATACTATTCCTTTTTTTAAATTTCTTTAAGTATTAAGCAAAATATAGGCTCAAGACAAGCTTGCATATCTCTGTTTTTTCAAACAAAGCAGTTCACTTAGCAAAAGCAGTCTGTTCAAATCAAGGAAGAAGCAGAAGCAAGAGAAATATAAATGGGGGAAAATAGATCAAAGAGAGTGGTAAGAAGATAACAGAAAAACAAAAGGGCAATATTAAAAGAATAAGATGAAAAGATAAAAGTAAAAAAAGACACAGAAAATAGCTTGCAGCATAATAGATGTATTTGATGCTAAATGCATTTCAAGATGTTACCTGGAGATGGATAGTGATTGCTCATCATTCATAAGTGTGAGTTCATAATGACTATTACATCAGGCTCTTGAACAAGTCTAGTGCTCTGACAATGAATTGACTCATTAGGAAACAGCATTCTGCTATTAAAGCATCAAATCTATAACAAAAAGCTATCAATAAAAAAAACGTAATTCAATCTACAAGTCTGAGATAATGCACTTTACAGGTCTGAGCCTTACATCACATGGCAAGCTCTTCAGTACTAATAATGAAAAGGAGTTAACTGAAACAGAATTTCGTTTCTGTCCAACCTAACTAAATCCATATTCCTGATTTTAAATTGTATCTAAAATAAAAAATTATATCAGCAAAGAATTTTGTATGACATTTTAAGTGTTTGAAATCAGAAAATGTTTCTATCAATATATTATAATATTACAAAATCAATTTCTACGGTAAATCTTACTCTTGGATTTCCATTTTCTAGAGATGGAGAAGAAATAATCTACATTCTTACTCTGCATGTTATTTTTATATGAATATTTGAAATATACTTAAAGATAAAGACCACTTCTGGTCATGGATTGCATTGTGAAAGAAACATTGTGGAATCAATCAGAAAAGGTTGATCATCTAGCATATACCGGGTAGGTATTGGTGTGTACTGCAAGGTTCTGGAACCATCAAAATGATAATAAATTTGGCCCAGTCTTCGTAAAGTTACAAGCACTGTACACAGAAAGATGTATATGGGACTACGCACACGTGCGCGATTATCTATTTGGTCCCAATAGATAAACTAATTTACCAAATATATCAATTTGTAGGGGGTTCCCAGGCAAAATTTTTATCATCATGTATTAGTCAAAATATTCTTTCACATGATTGGTAATAAGAGCTTCCATTTCACTTTTTGAGAGGGGGCATTTCCAAAACTGGTCTTTTTACCTTTACCAAAGATAAAAGCAAAAATGCAGAAGTGCAATAAAGGGGGAAGGGTCTTTTTCCATCATGTGAATATGCAGGCTTCTAGTACTGCTCAATGCAGTGGATATTGAAATAAAATATTATATCAAGCTCAGCAAACTGTTAGCAGCACATTTTCTTTTTAGGTAAAGCAGACATATTGGTGCATAAGCAATATCTACAACTATTTTTTTCAAATGAAATGCAGTGCATGCTACTGCTTAAAATTATGTTAGTGAAGTTCTCCCTTGACAATACCTGAACTATACACATATGGCGGCCTGTCGGACATAGCAGAGCGTGTTGAAGCATTAGACATGAAGTCATAGGTCTGCGTGTTAACCAAATTATCTGATATCCCAGGGGAAAAAAGACAAAGACACATCAGGTCAACACATTGAAGAAGACAAAAATAAGTCAAACATGCACCAAAATGTCAACATTTTGAGTGAAGTGCTGATACTATATGGAGTGCTGTTATTTTTATAAAGTGTCATTTGATAAATCTGGATTGCTCTCCTTTCATTTGGTATAATTTGCTTGTAATGTGAGTTAACACAGCACGCATACATGGACTTCACAGCCAAGTTTCATGCAGAATTGCATGTGGTTTCATACAGTCATCATTTCTTTTCTGCATAATTATCATGGCTAAGATCCTGCTTAAATAGCACATAATTACAGTGTTTCAGTTCTCTTTGTCTAGTTAAACCACTGAGCATGATATCTCATGTAAATCATTTACTATATAAAACAGCAATGTGCCAATGTACCATTTATTTCCTGCTGAAAACATACAATCTAGTATTGAAAAAAAAATATAAATGTCACAAAATGAAATTGTGCAAGAATATCATGATCAAATTCTCACTGAAATACAACAATCAAGTAAAACAACTTTTTGAAAAGATTACTTGAAAAGAGAAAATATAATGTCATATATGCAAATGACAGGGGAAAAAAAATAAAAGGAACTTGTTATTCATAAATGTTGACATCAAATGAACTTTAATATCAGAGCAATCACAAAGTATTAGTACACTCATTGTGACTCATACAATGTTAGAGTAAGAGGGAGAGAAAATGTTAATATTAAGATGGAGAAAAAGAAGGTTTTAGTTAATCTTGTTACAATAATGATAAAATCCTGTGGAAAAAGCAATAAAGAGAGTAAAGAGGATGAGTTTGCACTATGTATGCAAGATGAAAGCAGTAGTAAAATGTGATCAAAAATCAATGTTAGTAATCTCAGATAATCCCAGAAATTTGCAATTGTATACACTATCAGGGCATAAAGAACAGATATCCCTTCACATACATGCGCCTTGGTGAGGTGTAAAAAGTCTTATTACAAAACAGTATTTAAAAACATCATTATCTCTTAGATAACATAAATCTGCTCCATGCAAAAGATTGAAAATTGTTTATTGTCCACTGGCATAAAATAACAGATATAAAGTAGGGACATGCACTTTATGTGATCATTTTGAAGAAAAAAAAACATTTTTTCAATGATTGTTGATCAAACACAAGAAGATTTTTATTGGGAACAATTTCCAAACACTCAAAAACGATAAAAATATTTTAAAAAACACAGAAAATAGCTTGCATAAGCATAATACATGTGTTTGATTTCAAGATGTTCCTGGACATGGATGGTAATTGGTTAACATTCATTAGTGTGAGATCATAATGACTATTAAATTAGGCTCTGAACTATTTTAGTACTCTGGCAATAAATTGCCTCATTAGGAAACAGTATTCAGCTAATACAGGATCAAATCTTTGGCAAAAAGCCATCAATAAAAAAAAAGAACACTCATATTTGTGTCAACAGGTTCATGGAAAAAAAGTAGCTAGTGTTTATCCCAGTGAACCGAATAACATTCACGTTATCATGTGAAAGGAAGACAAATGTTATGAGAGAAAATAAGCTGAATGGAAGAAGGAAAGATGGGGACATGTAGCTTACACCAATGGCTTGTTAGGTTGCCTTTCTTTACCCTGATAGAAGGAAGCAAAAGAAATGGCAAATTGCTATGTCAACCCATTTTCTTTCACATGGAAATAGATGATAAACATATAGTCGAAATGCACAGAACTATTCACCAGATGAACCTTAGTTATTGATAAAAGACGCCACTTTCTCATCTTCATTAGTAGAGTACTCTTGTCTCAAATGAGACTTAACCGTGTTTCACAATAATTAATAATACTTAATATACATTACAATGGTATCCCAGAACATTTTTTCTTTTATGACATTGGATTACTTTCCACCTCCC
>BEXV01000171.1:60201-113157 GCA_003118195.1 Hemicentrotus pulcherrimus | reverse complement strand
TTAACTATTATTTAAATATAACTGAATAGCATAATGGATTATAGATGTTTCCCTTGAATATACGATATTCATTTAATAATATGGAATTATACATAAATGATGATTGAATAATGATTTTATAGTATTATAACGATATTTCATTATTATCATTATTATATTATGAAACAATAATTAATGAGGACTTAAGATGTATTATTCTCTACCTCTTCTTCTATCAACAATCTGTTGAGCTGCTACATGATCAAGTGACATAGCCCTTGAAACGACACGTTGTTTGAGCGTGTGATTGACCCGAGCCATGACCCTAGCCTGACGCCTCTCATACTCTGACATCCCTATCTCGGACACTGTGTCGTCTCCTCCAACAAAAGCATAGTCCATCGCTGGGTCATTCGTTTCGCGAAATAAATTGGCAGAGCGTGCGCGACGGAGGACAGCCTCTGGTGGTGGTGGTCGATGATGATGATGATTGGGAGGAGGTTGGAGGTAGGAAGATTGGGGGATGGGAGGACGATGGTATAAAACTTATTGGATAAAAGGAGGAAGGGAAATAAATAAAATCACTCAGGGAAAGTAGCATAAACAATGAAAAGTAAAAACTGTTAGCAAAGTATTTTAGAAGTTAAGTACCAAATATTGGGGAAATATATAGGGCTTGACAAGGGTTGAAGAAATGAAGGTATATTTGGTATTTTTGCGTCTCACTAACTGTGTTCTAAATAGCTTCACTACTGGTTAGCTTAACATTTTATTTGTTTTTTCTAATATTCCTGAAGCCCCAAAATAAAAAAAGTCTTAATATGAATGAAGGATAATATAGAGTTATATGTAGCAGGGAATCCAAGAAACAAATATCAGGACATGCAAAGAGAATCTGCCAAATAAGAATTGCAAAGTGAAAACCTGTATATTTTATTCAAAGAAGCTATCTAAGTAACTTACTTCCAGGATTTTGTGAACCACGGAATTACACAAAATAATTTTGTTAGTTTTCTGAGATACAACGGACCTCACAGTGGTTTGTGATAAACATGTTATGCAATATTGAAAAGCACAACTAAATTCAATGCAAGATATGTAGAAAACTGTATAACTACACCAAAGCTTTTTGAAATGCTAGAGCAAGATATATCTCATATTGCATATTTCCTTTCAGTAGCCTCTCTAAATTGTAAACAAGGGACACACTATGTTTTAGTTCATACCACATTGCAATGACCAAATATAATCTACTTCAAACTGGAAGCATTATATCTAAGCTAAAACAGTACACTGTCTTTGAAGTAAAGAGCTATTAATTTGTATAATTTTATCATAGATTTTAGTCTATCAGCTTTCCAATTATCTTGTCATGTATTTTCTGCTATAGCAGCATTGCGCTCTATATATTTTCACTTTTTCAAGAAGCTGTCCTAATGGGATCAAGACCAAGTTTGTAGGCTAGATTTTGCTATACCTTCTTGGCTCCTAGCACGACTCATAGTACTAGCAACCTCGGCATCGGTATCAGAGAAGACATCCCCCGTAGAGTTATTATTGTTGGAAGAGTAGCGACTTCCAGACATGGAGTGGCTCGAGGAGTAACGCCCTGCATCAGCCGATGTTCCATTGGACAGACCAGACCCTCCTACACCACCATAAGACATGCTACCTCCTCCCGATGAAACCCCGCCTGTCCCAGCGGACAGGCCCCCATTATTGGAAAGGCCACTGGATTCATAGCGGTAGGAACTGGACTTGTGGGAGTGAGCGGAGCCATTGGAAATGGGAGCGGAAGAGAGGTCGTCTTGATGGTTGGTGGACAGGGGAGCATGCACTAGGAGAGGAGGGAAAGGCAGAATGGTCCCATAAAACATGCATCTAGCAATCTAATACAAGCAACAAACATGCACATTCTAAAATATGACATTGGGAAGACTGCAGGGTGTGGGAACAGGTGTTCAATAGACTAATTTGATATTACCAGATTATAATGCTTATCAATGATCTCATTGTACATAGAAATTTATCTTGTAAAAAAAAGACAATTTTGCACTATTCAATTTTGCTCAGAAATGTTTAATATGAGTAAAATATAAAATAAGGAATAATAATCATTTCATTTCATTTCTTTTTTTAAAGTTATTCCTCTTAAATTTGTTGACTTATACCACCAATTGCAATATACCTCTGGAGTCAGTTGCATAGTCACTGGATGCAGCATGAACCTTGCTACCAGAATACACACTGTTAGCAAAGCTTGTCTCTCTGTCGATATCCCTGCTCTCAGACAGATTGGGGGTGAAAGCACTGGTACTGCCATTGGCACCGCTACCCTCACCCATGTACCACTTGTTACGGTTACCTCCGACCCCACTCATGGTTGATGAACCATGAGACTCTCCTCCACGATTCATATCGCCGATGTTGGAAGCGCTTCGATACTGGTAGCTTGAGCTGCTCTTGTAGTTGCCATTGTCTGTGCTGAGGCCACGACTGGTTGACATTGGTAAGGTCATAGCGCTGGAGGAGAGATGAGAATCCTGAGTCAAACCCCTGGACATCATGGGTGATAGAGGAGGAGGACTGGAACCCATGTGAACAGGGCTAGTAATCCTAGGGACATCATGGAAGGTTGGTGATATGGCACTGTGACCTAGAGGTGGACTTGCAGGAGAATGCTCAGGGACTATGTAATGTTGGGTCTCTTCGTAGCTGCTGTTCTCAACAACCCCTCCTCTTGGGTTTGCCCTTAGGCTGCCGGTCTGGTAGTCGCGCCTCCGTCCAGTGTCAATGCCGCTGTCCAAAGTGTTGTAGTTGTTATATTCTCTCTGGGCATTTTCGCTGGAGCTGTAGTTGTAGTCTCTGAGTCCTCCTGGACTGAAACCAGTAGAGGTGTTGCTGCCATCCTGTGAGGTGTTGTACCTGTTACGGTAGCTTGATTGTTCATTGAGGCTGCTGACAGTCGGAGCAGTGATGGCTGTTTAGAGACAACGCATTAGAGTGGATTAAAATAGAATCGACAATATGTAATAAGCCATGTCAAGAGTTATTTTCTTAAATTGTATTTTATTGTAAGTTATGGGTCCTGACATAGATACCTTCAACTAAAAAAGAGCTGAAAAACCACAGGTCTATTTCTCAAAATTTCATTCTAATTGAAAAACTAAAAATGAAAGACTTAGTAGTTTCTCAAGAACGTTGCTTAAAGATGGTTGATAACAGTCACTGAACAAAGAGACAGGAATCCTCAAAGTTATTGTAGTTAGTCTATGGTTCAATATCCCTTAAAACAAGCAAATGATTAACAATTTTATAACAGCAGACTATAACATTTCACATACAGTGTACCTATATGTTCAAATTTTACTTCAATACATGAATCCTTAAAGTTTTATAATGTGGAAGTCATAACCTCGAGATGTATCAGATAAAAGGGAGAGAAACTATACCCTGGTCTTTGACAAGACAAGGATCTTCAGAAAAAGAAGGGGTTACATAATAAGGAGTTCATATATTCAACCTAATAAGATAGCTAGTAGAAGTTTGATATCATACCTTTGAGAGGTTGTTCAGAGTACTGAGGTATGTCAATGGCCAGAGGTCCTTTATCTAAGCCATCCTGTAGTATGGTCTGTAGATTCCGATCTCTTGATGCATCTGATGTTGAGTAAGACTTGGCAAAGGTCTGATGACTTGACAGGGTCTTGACATTGCTACCATCTGATTGTGGCACCATCTTCTCCACTGAATGAGTGGTAGTCGTCTCCTCAAACGTGACGGTCAATGGGTTTGGTGTTAGTCCACTACTGGCCACAATTTGTCCATCGGGAAAGGTCACAATCTGACCGTCGTGATAACCCACGGCAGACTGTTGAGAGTCAGAGTTCTCACGAGTTCTGGTCTCAGGGATCTCAGAATGCATGCTGCCGAGGGTGGAGTAAGCATCGTTTCCTTGGTATTCATTTTTGACCTCCTCGATGCGAACATTGGTCGTGTTGATGTTGACATTCGGTTTCTCACCCTTCTTGACATTAGCATAGTTAGCTAGGATTGCAGAGTAGGGAGGGGGACAGGGGTACAAAACATAAAACATGCAAATAACATCCATGCAATTAATATCAATCATGCAACAGATATAAATACCGGTACATGCACGTTGAAGACAAATAATTATCTCATTCAAATTAATAGCAGAGATGTGTGTGAACACATCCATACACATGCCCTTATTTATCTGAAATTAGAAGAATGTCCATTATTTGAATGATGAAGGAAGAGTGTTTAACTGTATTTATTGACTGTGTTTCTTTTACTCAACACTAAACACCTTTTTGCTGGATACCTTTGTTTTAAAACCTTTAATTTAACAGCAGTATTAATGATTCATTTACCTAACAAAGTAAAGACTAGAGTATGTTCTTTTTTTCTTTCCATTGACATACAAACTAGTTTGATGGACATAGCATTCATTGAGTATCATAAAATGTTTTGTCTTTCTTCATTTATGTGTCATCATGCTAGGCCATCATGTTATTTGATTTAACAATAAATAGCAAAAGCCATTTAAATCAGTAGATAAATTATAATTTTGGTATAAAGCGCATTTTCAATATTCGCTATCAGGGGCTATCTTGGGCTTAGCATTCAACGGATTTAACATTGAATGGACTAATTTACAAATATTTCATTCAATGAGGATACTGAATGTTCCTTCATCTATCTGATTACATAGGAAAGATGTACATTCCATAATTGCAATAACATGGACTATACATCTGCAAACTGAAATTTGCTCAACTTTTAAATAAATTATCAATATGTATATTACCTGGACGTGCACTTCTCTGCACAGATTCTTGGACCTGCCTCCTTTGTGCCGGTATATAACTCTCGGACACTACAGATACACAAACACAAGGCAAGACAAAACAAGTACTAATAAACATGCATGCAAACAATTAAGCTACTCTCACAATATTCACTAGCATCACAAAATGAAATAATAACATGCTAGGTCAAAATTATCAAACAGAATTTGAGTCAACATGCAACTGAATAAAATAGAACAAAATTTGGATGCAAAGAGATTTTAAAATAAAAGCAAAAGTCAAAACCAATATAATCAATTCCACTTCTTGTGACACAATGAAAATACCAATGCTCTTGAAGCTCAGTCAATAAGTGAGCATGAAATTTCCGTTCTCATTTTGACAAGAGGGTTAGATAGGATAAAACAAATATGCACTAATAAAGTATACACAAAACTTGCAATATGAAAGGTATAACAATATAAAGTTTAGTATATTCCATAATCATATGATTCAAATCTTGGTAAAATATCTCAGTAATATGACATATAAGTGATATGTGGAAAAAAAAGGGTACTTTCTAAATATATTTGATTACTGACGTTTACATGTGACGGAAGTATATTGGTTGTATTTCTACACTAAGCATGTTACAAACCTCTAGATAACTCTAATCAATCTACTTTCAGCCACAAAATATGTTGTCATGACAGCATTATATCGATCACAGTCTCTAGTACGATAAGACCCAAAAGTTTAAGAATAAAAACATAAATTGGTTTGTGCAGCAGGTACTGTCAGAATCTCTGACACAGTCACAGTGTCACAGTGACACCATTTCCCAAAAACTTTGGTTTATGCAAAGTGTGAAATATTTTTAATATTCTAAGCTTGATTAGTATGTTTGCATATTTTTCAAAAATGACGTTAATAATGCAATTCACAAATTCAAAATATTAAACTACCTACGGGTGTGTGCTGATTAGCAAAAAAAAGTTACAAAAATGTTAATGGGTCGATTATGGTATTCTCAATACCAATGGTTAAACACAATAGGTAAACTACATATTAATGCAGAAGTGCTATCATAGGGCTAATTGTTACGGTATTGATATTCTAATGGTAGACGGACTTTATTTTTTACTTGTCAATTAATTCTCTGGGATCAATGGAATACACCTTAACAGATGGTAGAGTTGATTTAGACAATATTTGAAGGAGGGGGGAGGGGGGGTTGTTGACAAGTATTCTACCTGGTTTATAAGATATGTCTGCACTGGGGCTAGTAGCCGATGCCCCCAGGGCTACCGGGGATATCTTACCACTCAGAGGCAGAGAAACTTCATGGGTTTGGTAATGAAGGAGCGAGAGATCAATACAAAATTACATCAAGATAATTACGGAAAAAGGCTCCATCTTTGCTTCACCTGCACAGTAGTACTTGTAATTGTATGAATTTGATCACAATGATATATTTAAAAAAATGTTTCACCACTTATTGCATTATGTTCTTCCTTAATATAACACAAATCTAGCACGATGTTTTAAATGACCAATGTGCCATACGAATGTGACAAAGGGGGAAATGACAGATTTAGTTTTAACAAATTAAAGGCACAGAAAAACCTATAGATTTCCTTGCTATGTAATTGTCATGGGAGTTCATAATGGAATTATTTTTCAGTAGATACTTTTCTACAAAAGAAAACAGTTTCAAGATTTCTCAATAATATGAATTATAACTGAATTATGTCTATATGTTAACTCAGAGATGCCAACCTCTTGACACACAAAAAAAACAGACTGAGTATCCTTTAAAAAAGAAAATCAGATTTTGAAGAGAAAAATCAGATTTTCACGAAAACTCAACACTACCACTAGCCCGTCAGCCTCGGGCCAGAAAAATTTGAGAAAAATGTTTTACTGGTAACTATGGTCAAGTGAAATGTTTTCTCTTTCATTAGAGTTTAATGAGAAAATTGTAAAGCAAAGTTTTTGATGGGGTTGCAGGGGGTTTACTTGTACGTGTTTCTCTGCGATTCCGCTGGTTTTTATGGGTTTTTATTTTGTTATATTTTTTTTAAAGATGAAAAATTGTATTTTAAGAAGTGATATTGTATTATTGTATTTCACTCTTATTATCATACTAAATACAATTTAATCGTACTGGTTGGCATCTCTGTTAACCATTATACAATTTCAATTATCTTGATGATAATAAAATAATAATGTTTTACAATCAATGTAGGCTGAATGCGGGATCAATAAATGGATTATATATAACTTAATTAGCTAGTTAGGTGATACTATGGGTCAGTGAGTATTAATACTAGGGTGAAGAATTTGCAGCTAGTCACAAATGGATACATAAAGGCTCTATTACACAAAGAGTTTAAAATATATTTTGCCTGTAGAGTTTATCATGTACATTACAGCTATAAAATAGGGGAGGTCTACACAGAGTAAATTCTAAGAATTTTCTTGTCTGATAAACAAACTTCAATAATCCCTTTTTAACCTGAACATATCATGTTAAACTTCTATGATAGGTGTAGATTTCTTTTCTTATGAGGGGCAGAGCTGAGGAGCCTTTTCTGTATCAGGAATCTTTATCATTTATCCAACATGGCTCTATACTAACTAACTTGGACAGAGGGTTCAAATTGAACTTTATATACCTGAGCCCTTTGTTCAAATTTTGATTTTTTAAAGATTTTGGCTGCCCATTATTTTTTTTGAAGCCCTGCAATGGTGTAACAAGGAGGTAACAGGTAAGGGCTATTATTAAACAGGAGGGGTACTAACAGGTGGACCACATTCTACCTGGTTTCTTCTTTTTCTTGCGTGGTACAGCAGCATACGGACACATTGGAGATGAATAGATAGGGGAAGCTGGTTTATCAATGTGCTTCAATGGGGCTTCCAGGTTACAAAGTGGATGGACAAATGAAACAAACAGATGTGAACATTTCATTTTTGTACAAAAAGTGTTTGTCAACAGCTAGATTAGTATAGGATTATGATGATATTCCTATAATGGAAATAATCCTTATAAAGCCAGCTATGAGGGAGAACTAAATCAGATAATCACAAATCTATATTGTAGCAAAAGAAATCTACAAAGGTTTACTGGGACTGTACCAATAGCTCTTCTAGCCAGTCTTTTATTTTATGGCATGTTTTTTTTTTTTTTAATGAATTACTTATAGTAAAGAAATCTTCCTCCTGTAAATATCTGAGCTGATAAATGAAGATGTGGATACACAATATGAAGGAAAAAAACGTGTGATAAGTCTTTTAAACTATTAATATGTTAAGAATTAATTAATGGTGGTAACTCTTCATGATGTGTGTAGTGTATGGTGATTAGTTATTACAATCCACAGAACTTTATTGTATACCTCTGATTTCATTTATGGGTGCTAGATCAGCGAAAGACCGTACCTGACGAGTGGTGAAGCTGTAAGAACGCTCTAAGCGATCCAAATTGATAGAATGAAAGCTTTTTATAAAAGAAGCATTGTATCACTTATCATATTAGCTACTAAATTCATGCTAACATCATGTTAAAGTTATTTTCTTGATAAATCTCAGAACACTATAGCCTATATTTTCTACATACATTTAGCACATGTTAGACCACCACATCTAATCACATTTGTTTTTTTTATAGAAATGCAGAATATGCTTTACAATGAGCGCTATGCTGAATGAAAACTGTATCTTGTTCAATCCATCTTGAACAATTTCTGTTTTGTTTAAACTGTAGTATGGTCATTACCATTTCCATACAGTTTGGAGATCATACAATACCACAACCAAGTATATAACCTGAACTGTTACAACACCCTCTAATATACATATATATATTTGTAATCGAAACATTGTTTTTCACTGTGTCATGGAAGCAGTTAATGGTTCATGGAAATTGGGACACTTCTTAGTTGACAAAAAAGATTGGATGTAGCTACTTTAACATTCATATACTCCTGTTGGTACATATATGCCCCTGGATTTTCTTTTCAATAATACAACCAAATATCACCCTTCTTGTGAACCATGCCTGTCTCTGCTTTACTCTTGCAAGATTAGTTGAAACAAGAGATAGAAAAGGATTATTGGAAGAAGAAAAAATAAGACAGACTCTTCTATGGATGACTTCTTGCTTGTAAATAATAGTGAAGACTTTCTACTTCACCAGCACTACCTGAGCTTAACTAGTTCCTAGAGAGAGAGAGGTAATAAGATGGAGAATTAAAGATTTCAAGAAAAATTAGATGGATGTTGAGTCCTTCTACATCTGGTTCCCCAATGCTGATTGGCTGCGGTTGTTACAGGTTGTTTTCTACTTTTGCAAGCAGAAAAAAGAAGAATCATCTAAACATTGGTTTCAAAAGAAGACCTTTACCACAAAGACTACAATCTATGGGTCTTTAGGTCCACTTAGGCAACCAAGTTCATCTTCAGGAAAGACTTGCAGTATTTGAGCTGTTCTAAAAATCCATGGCAATCAATACCTGCTTCATAGACTGGTAGTTTTCTGCCAGGGTGAGGCGAGTTTGGCATGCTAGCGCTACCCGTCATGATCTCCTCCTTATCAGCTGTCTTAGAAACAACCGTTTCTGCAGTACTTTTGACTTTGTCAGCCAAGGTTGTAAGACGGAAATTGCCATTAGCCTCTGAAAATGAAATACCATGCACCAGAGGGTATGGAATGAGGATTAACAGACCAATGACTGGTTAAACACAAGATGACACCGGTGATGATGATTAATAATATAGTGTTATGATAATGGTTTTATCATAAAATGATGCAGGCACAAGTAAATAGTGTTATTATCATCAATGGTAATAATGATGACAATGGTGGTGATGGGGTGACGATGATGAAGAGGATGGAAGTGTTGATTGATTGGGAACTGGGGATGTGGTTGATTCTAAAGATGATGATGTATCATGAAAATCAGACAAGGATTTTTAATCTAGTATGAATTTAAATTTTCACAAGACTGATGATGATGAAAATGAGCATAACTTAATGACAAAATAAATGACTACCGTACAATGATTTTAAATGATCTTAGAAAATGGGTGAGTAAGGAACATATCCAATGTACCATAAACACAGACATACATCATTGATGAATTGAAAGGATGATAAGGAATGCATAATATCAAATGCTTGATTAAGTGCCAGTGTTTTTTCTGCTCCTGTTTTTCTATAGAAGGATCTAAGCTGGAAGAAAAAGGGCATTACATGTCAGTCAGATAGTGAATCACCATACTGGCTTTATATACTGACTTTCTTTGCAGAATGATATGAACATGTGAGAAATCTATGAGGATGAAATGCACATTCAAGCAGAAGATATCAAGATGCTCTGCTCCACTGGATGTACTTTCAATGATGTTGGTTGCCAGGACAACTTGACACAATGCTCTCCTGGAACAAAGACACTCAAGAGAATGACTTGAATCTCTTGTGTGAACGATGAGTGCTAATGGTCAGGTCCTGCTGTTTCCTAGACTGTCCTTGATGGGTTAACACCAGGTAACAAGTCTGAACAAATCTAACCTGCCTACTGCTAAGACACACACACACATACATACAATTTATTCATTATCATACAGCAAGTATTAGGTATGAATAGCTTCGACTAATATATCCTGAATGTTTAATCACACCTTATTTGTTTGTTAATAAACAGAAGGGACACGGTCAGGTTTCTATTTGATTCTTACCTTGTTGCTGCTGTGCATGATTTGCAAAATGTGTTTCACTTTCAACTGTAGAGAGGGACGGAACAGAGAGAGAGAAAGAAAAGAGCAAAGCGTTAACATGAAAGGGGCGTTAACAGCAAGTAGCCAAGCAGGAGACATGGATTGAATTAACCACTTCTGACATAAGGTAGGGCATCACACCAACAGACGTACTAAACTTTTACTGAATCCCACCACATCAATGGACAGGAGAATCCATGATTCAACCAAAGAATCAAAGAGACAGGAGTATCTCAAGGAAATGAGTCACTACACAAGCAACATCCTATGAAGACTGGGTATGTTATTCATCTATCTAAATGCAAGCTAAATCTAGTATTCAGCCATTATTATGAATTAATCTAATCTCTATCCTGGACAAGTCATTTATGATATATTTGTATGCCTAGAACAAGTCATCTTTAGAGTTATATATTTTTCAAGAACGATGCAGAACTATACAGGACAAAGTTATATTCCTATAATATATGATTAAGATTAAAAATGTTATTATGTAAATATATGAGAACCTAAAATAGGGTCATGAACGTGAATTGTTCAGAGGCCGCTAATACTAAAAGACACTGACATATTAATACTGGGATTTAACAAAGCAAGCATAAAAGATTAAAAATAAGGCTGTAAACAAACGGTGACTTACTTTCAGATTTATTAAGTGATTCCATCTCTGATGGTGTAGCCATATTCTTTCCTCCCATCTGCTTCATGATGAGTTCATCAGCCCAGAGATCAGGGGGATTCCCCTCCACCTGGGTAGCATTGGTAGCGTGAATTGCTTTACCGTTCGATACAGATTTATAACCCGTCAGCTCTCTGAAAGATGAACACAAGGAAAAGACATCATTAATATATCAATGGTACAGTTGACTTCACCAGATTTTCAGATTATACATTCAATATCAATTCTTATAGAGGCACTTCTAGTCGGTGGTGTAGATGAGAACTCCAGATTACAACATTGTATGTATTGAAACTTTTAAACTGTTTGTTAGAGATTATATGGAGTGAAATAGGTTGCATTGTATAATCTGGAATTTCTTTCAACAAAGCATTTAAAATTTGGCCATTTCTCCTACATTCCAAAATACACGAAGGAGGATGCAATTTTACAGAGAGAATACTGCAGAACTTACGCTTTTGCTCTCCTCTCCTTATAATCTTTTCCACAGCATACACAACAAGGCACACCACAGCAGCACTTTGTCCAGCACTTGGCGCAGTCGTCTTCGTCTTCGCAGCAACATGGACAGCATCCCGATGCGCATCCAGCGAGACAGGCTCCGCACGGCTCCAAGCAAGCATAGATATCATCACAGAGGGATGCACAGCCCGGACAGCATCTCAGACAGCATCGACAACAGCCACAGACGATACAGAAGAGCAGGGCGATGGCCAGGGCAATGAGGAAGAGACAGGCTAGAGCAATAGCCAACCACAGCCACCAGGGGAACGCCACATCATCCACAGGGTAGGCTGCTGCGCCTGCACCTGTGGGGCACACACACAAAAATAGATAACTTTCTAAAAACAAACTGTCAATTTTGTTTACAAAATAAAAAAAACTTTTGTCAATGATTTTTTAAGGAGGTGGCATTTCTAGCATAGCAATTAGCAAGCTACTTATTTGTCATAAATAATCCAATGATAAAAAAGATAAATGGAAAAAAAAGAAGAAACACACCTCTGTTTGGACCCGATAGGATGCGCTTACTGGTATACAGTTTAACACAGAGTTAACACCCTTCTGGCTCTCAACAGACAGTTTTAAAAAGTGCCAGTTCTGCTTGGTCAACAATCTAGCTTAGTACAAATTGTGATTCCTTCTGATATACAGGTACTAAATTCTGATTGTCATCATACATTATACATGTTTCTTTTAAAATGTCTACAACTACATCAAATGATGCATGCAATTTCATATGGGTTCCTGATTCATTGGACCCGACTATATTCATTGAACAACAGCAGTTGCTGATTCATATGTAAGATTACAAGCAGATAACTCCCCTGTGCAACACAACATGAACATCTTTATTTGAAATTACTTCAAAGAGAGATTACGGTATGATGAAAACAAAACTATATAAATTCTCTCATTGCTAAAAACAGAGATAATGTAAAGATGTAAGGTCTTTAAAGGGACTTGGTAACATTGTTCCGATGAGAGAAAAATGGCACTAGTATGGTAGTATCTTCAATGCTAGATGTACAATTAAAGATAATGGTCTTATCAGTGATAAAAATAGGGAAAAACTGATCTGATCGATTCCTTAATCCTCCCAACTATATTATTACAATTCAATTACATTCTAGGTGAATGTAAATCGTCACAAGGCAATGAATTTGCTCTATATACCACTCTAGACGTTTAAGTGTTGAAAGATTTTTAATAGCCTGTCTATGTCTTATTTTCATGGAAAAACGGTTGGGAAAATTCAAAAATGGTTGGGAGAATTTACTGTTAGAGGATGTCGCACAGAGACACCTTCAAAGAAAACCATAAATATGCTTGTGGTTTGAGAATTTGTTCAGGATTTTTTGCATGTAAGAGGGTTAGTACAATATCGTAGGTAAAATTTCATACAAAAATTACGCAATTTTTTCATTAACCTTCAACAATGTTACTGAGTCACTTTAATGCACATCAGGGCCAGTATTCAATTAATTTATTATCTGAGAAATATGATTATTTTACTCAGTTTTTGGATAAGACATAACAGTTATCCATCTTTGGTATTTACTGACTTAATCCCGTATTGAATTGAATACTGCTGCAGAAAACAAGAAACAGTAGTCATACCTTTGGTTCTATGTGTGACTACATCAGATATAGGTCCTATACCAGCACCATTGACTGCCTGAATTGAGAAATCGTATTCTGAATTTGAATCGAGATCATGAACGAAGGTGGTAAGTGTCTCTCCTCCAACCTCCATCCTTTCAATCTCTGAAGGATTCGTTGTGCCTTTAGGTCCATAGAATAGTATATAGCCTGTTGGGAGACAAAAGTATAGGTATTAGTGAAACAATACAACTAATCATGTCTGTAAGTCATGAGCATTACTTAATAAAGATACGTTTCTGAACGAAAGACAAAATTGCTTCTTTGAAAAAATTACCACAAAATATTGATCCAAGACTAATCAAATCTGTTATTAAGATGTTGGGGATATACATAAGTTGTATGGTACATGACCAACACAAAATCTTTCTTTTCAGCAAATAAACTTTGTTTTGTGTAAAAATATGCCTATAAATATATGCCTATAGAAGTAAATAACTATATACATATAATTGCACATATACAGAAAATGGGGAATGCACTTTTTTTTAAAGAGCTTGACTCTGGGGGGAGAAACAAATCTCATGAATTATTACAAGAAAAGTAGAATTTATTTGGTATTACTACCACATTTAATAGAACAGGAGACTTTACCCTGTTCTGATTCTATTTCTATGTTTGATTTGTCCATGCTTACGTGTGATGTCTCCATTAGGATGAAGAGGTGGTTGCCAGGCAACAACCAGAGATGATGAAGTGTTGGTAAAATCACTAACTGTAAGCTCCTGAGGTGCAGAATCTGGAACTAAGATACAATTAAAAGAAGGCTTAATCAACTTTGAAGATCAATCTTGAAAACGTATAATATCAAGAAGTTAATCAAACTTAATTAAGAGGACTTGCTAGACTATCCTCTAAATCAGTAAAGAGGGACAAAACACTGTACACCACAACACTTTTGATTCAATACTAAAAAATACACAACTACATTTGGCAACTACATGATTCCAATTACATTAAGAGTTAGTTTATACTTACTTTATGAACATCATTATAATGTGATCATTTGTTCTATAAAAGTTGAAGAATAGCAACAAATACATACTTATTAAAGCCTTACGTCTTGCACCCATGAGACTAAATTGCAACACTGAACAGAAAGCTGAAATCATACAATATAAATGGAAGCTAAAGGAAAATAATGGCTGTGATTGGCTGCAAGGAAGTAGACATAATGCCAGCTGTTTAATGGACATGGTCTGTAGCTAGAATACCATGAGATTCCTACAAACTCTTTAGGCCTGTTTTCATCAGACCAAAGTTGCAAATTAACCCCCTATTTTCAGACTCGGGATATTTTCCTGAAGCTTTAAATTGCGTCTTCACCAGACCAATATGCTCATCACAAACTGGTGCAAATTTCCCTGCTATTTCCGAAAGACTAAGATTTCTTGGGATATTTTTTTGACCAAATAGCCCGCTAATTGCAACTGGGGGCTGATGAAAACGCAAATTAGCTGGCTAATTTGAAATTAGGCTAGTTAAAATAGCAGGTTATTTTGCCACTTCGGTCTGATGAGGACAGGCCTCATGTGTCAGCACAGAATAGGATCAGTATTAAAGCTTAATATACACGGCTTCCAGCATTCGTAGATGACTGAATTTTTCTAGCTAGCATTCCTGTAGCCTGTTTAATTAAATGAATAGTATTACGTCTACTTTCCAGCACTAAATCACAGACCATTATTTTTCAAAAGCTTTGTTTCTTTAGCTTCCGTTTACATTGCGTGATTTCAGCTTTCTGTTCATAGAATTCTCAAGTTGCTATTTTTTTTAACTTTACTTTTGCCTGCCTTTACCTACACGATTTGAGATCAATTTACACCTGTGAATCTCTTATATTTCAACCTACTAAATACAGTTTAAATTTGCTTATAACATCAATTTTCCACAAACCCTAGCTCAATATATCTCAGCCCCAGTCATCAACATGATGAAGTTGTGTCTTATCCACAGGATGATGAAGGACAATATGAGTGATTTTCCTATGTCATAACAAGCATAAGATAATTCTCCCTCTTGACTGTCCATTTAATTGAAGTTGGGAAAAGTTTTTCCAATATAAAGCAATTATACATTATTTGCAAAAATCTTTTCTTAAGATCTACCATGCACATTGTTGTTGTTTACGATACAAGGCACTTGCATACAGTTTACCTATTGGTATGCAGAGAGTACTGTAATCATGCTTTCTGGAAGCACACCATTTATTGTTTCACAGGGAGTACTGCCACACAGGTATGATGAATTATACATTGACATGATATTCAAGGGACAGAAATTATGCCAGAAATGTTCCAACTTTATACCAGATACGAACAAGAGGAAAGTTGTCATTTAGGATATGAATGTTTCTATAATTATGGAGATATAGGGAATACCACAAATCAAATTCTCACATTATTATACCAGATTTATAATGATAAAAATTAATGGCATTTCCAATGGATGAAACAAAATAAAGCACAAATAGATCTGCCGATGAACATGGATAACATATAAAACAAAGAATCACTTGCACAATTTTTGGATGAAGACTTAAACAGATGCACAAACCATATGGGGAAAAATTATCACGTTGAATGTAGACTTACATTGATAAAATTGCACTCAATTTTATACAGAGTGCAATCTAATCAATTTGTAGACAGGGCACACTTGTTAAACATTGCACTTTGATTTACACAACGGATCTACTCGTTTGATGGATGGGGCACAATTGTTAATCATCATGCAACATTCCTAACAATTTTCATTTATTGGACAAAGTACCTTGGTAAGGGTGGCGGTTGATAATATCTAGAAATATAAAGATATAAATAGCAGACTTTTTAAAGCATTTGAGAAGCTTGGGAGGCACAACTCACTACATAAAAAACAATGGCCCTTTGCATCTTTCAAGTTACATGTATGTTTTTATCAAACAACTCATTTGCATATATTGTAAGAATTTACTAGTAATACATGTATAGGATGAATAGAGTTTGCTTTCATAAATGTAGATAAAATTCTTGTACTTACAATGCAGATTGGGGTTCATTTTAGGTCCTGTATTAGCATTTTAACTTTATATCTTTTACTCAAGTCAATGTCTAAATGAAAAAGCTTATTAAAACAAATACCTTATTGCTGATTTTCACTTTGTACATGGACATAATCCAGCACAACAATCTTTTTTTAGATTTCTAGATTATAATCAGGAATTAAAACTTGTTGTTACATTAGATTTTCCCCTCTGATGTCAAATAACGCTATCACGGCAAACAATCTGTCAGATTTTTAATAGCTTGGGGACATCTTTGCAACAGCTTAAATCTCTTTTTTAATAAGTGATTTATCTTTTGCTGGGAGCCAGAAGAGTGACAACTCTATCTAAAATCATTTAAAGCATTCTGGCTCTAAATTAAAAAATGAACCATATTGGCTATTTATAAAAGAATAAAAGAAAAAAACTTATATAATAAAGAGAGAAGAAGGCCCTTACCTGCATTCATTGTCTCTGCAGAGGTGATGATAGAGAATTTACTGGCCTTTTGACCCTCTGTAACCATGACTTGAAAATCATACATGGTGGCTGGCTTCAGTCCCGTTACTAGGAATTGAGGCTGTGTGGCATTGGCATAGTATGTTGGTCTTTCAGGGTGAAAGTAATAGACACAAAATTTATTCATATGTATTTATTAAGATTTTTGTTTACCAGAGTGGCTTCATCAGTGATTACAACACTTTTTTAACAAGAAGTTAGCCCTGTAAATTAAAAAAAGATGATAATAATTTATGAACAGTATAATACAAGACACAAACTAAGGATGAAAAAACAATTAGAAGTAAAAACAAACAAATACACAAGATAAAGCTAGCAAAATTGTCAACCATAAAGTCTAAATTATCCAAGTAAAAATATCTTAGAGTATGTTGGGTATAAAAGTAGATTAAAATATTAAAGAGGAAACTGTTTTAGGAATCAAGACTCCCTAATGTCTTTTTTTTTTAAAGTCTGTCAAAGATCTGATAGCTGAATATGACTAATAAAAACATTTTACCCTTTTCCTTATGCGTATCATACATTTTGGATATTGTGAGCTGATCATAAATAACACAGGATCATTCTTAACACGATAGTTTAATGTTTACATTATCCTCACCCATTGTTCCTGCTATACACCAAGGAATAATATCTGATGACTCCCTCCTCTTGACTTGCAGGGTTAGGATCATACCACGTCAGCAGGATTGCTCGTGATGACTCCGGTGTTGCTATTAACTCTGAAGGTGTCTGCATGGTCTTCTCAAATCCAGTGCCTAGGACAACAATAAAAAACATGCTTACATTTCTGCAAAATATAATGCATTTTTAAAATAACAAAGCTCAGATAACTTGTTGAATTTAGTACAGGTATAAGAAAAGTATAAGCTGAGTCACAACTATTGCAACAATGTGCACATAAACTAGCTGTTTTCAGAAATTAAATATGATCATATTTTGAAGAACACATTATAACATCTAACATTAGAAGAGATCTTTCAAACTCAAATTGGTTTTAGAACGGTTCAAACGCATGTCTTTATCAAAACGACCAGTTCTTATATCATTTAAGATCTAAAATCTAAAATCTAAGGAAAAAAAAAAATTCCCATGTTTTTTGAATTTTTTATGCTATTTGAATACAAAATCCCAATTTTATTGTTTTGAAAGGCTTCTGCCATACAAATATAAAAAACCTCGACATATTAAATTAACATGTAAAGAATCACATTATGTGCACTGTGTAACAGGGTAGTACAAAAAATGGATAATCAGCCATGTTGTCAATTAGCAGTACTAGTTCCAGGGTTAAGCCATTACACTGAGAAACACAAATATAAGGTGCACTATCATCATTAGATGAACAACATATTGCTCACTTTATTTACACTTGTATATCTGACATTGTGTGCTAACAGGAGTTTTCACATAGTGCAATCAAGCAAAACACTGAGTTATCTTTCGAACAGATTTTATCATTTGTACTTGAATAATGAAAAGAAATCGAGACCTTTCAAAACATTCTCAAGCCCAAATGGCTCTCATATCTCTGTACTCAACTCAAATGATAAATGGAGGAAAAAATAGTCGAAATTAATTGTTGTTGCTCTGATGCAGCCAAATATTTCAGTAATTTAAAAATACTCTTTGAGGAAAGTTTTCATATTTCATTCAAAATACCGTCAAGCTTTCATAATTTTCAACCCATTGCCTCCATGAACTGGGTAACCCCTGTAAAGACTTCAGTAATCATTAAGTTAACAAGAAACAACTAATATCACAAATGCTCTGACTTGAGCTTACTGCAGAACACAAATAAAGCCACATAATTATTGCAAATCCAGCGAGTGGCACAAATATCACAAATGCATCAGTGTGTCAAAATGGCCCATCTAGTGTTCTGCAGAAACAGAAATGCATCATTAAGTGGCAAAGTGTGCGACTTCTTTCAGCTGACAAAGAACACAAATACACAACAGAATTGTCAGTTTACCGAGCTAAAGCTTGTAGGCAGGTGATTTGCAAAACATTCCAACTCTATATCTTCTTTTCCATCTTCCTCTCTTCTTATTTGGTTCTTCTTTATTCTCCTCTAATCCTCATTCCTTTTCTTCTTCTTCCTCTTTCTCTTCTTTACCCCTTGGATAGTTCTTAATTTCAAGCAAAGGACATATACATCAACACAAACAAAGAGCGGTCAGTGTTATAATTAGTATCATTATCTTATCATTATTTGTATAATTATTTGCTACTTCACTGTGTATTTTTCAAAGGGTGTAAAATGTACCAATCAAACTTGATTAAACATATCTGCAAACTTTAACCAACATATCAGAGAAAGAAAGTCATTTGATTTGCTTTAATTGTTTGCAAGGTTTCTAGTAGAAACCAGGCAACCTAACACATTTAAAATACCAAACTTACTTATCATGCTTATAGTTAAATGTGCAGGTAATGCATGCAATACATATACACAAGACATTCTTATGAAGATATCAAGACCATGCATATTAGGAGAGATATAAACTTTAGTTGGCATTATCCATGCATGATTAGGAAGTTGTTTAAATCATATATATGCTGAACCAGCATTAGCAGATGGAAAATAAGGTAAGAATGACTGAAAAGAAAGAAATTAAATCAAAAATGGTAGAGGAGAAACAATTTGATGAAAACAGCCCCTTTTTTCACAAGACATGTAGCAAGGTGAAGATAATAATGAAGCCGATGATGATGGTGATGATGACGATGAGAAGGGATGAAATAAAAAGGGCTATTGAAATGATATGTAACACCACGTTCTTCAAGAAAAGAACTTAATTTATCTTACTTGGGGGTAGGCCCATTCCGATATAGGGAATACTGCCTGTAATGTGATGATGTATAATACAAATGTCAGGCATAGATGTTGGTAAATGAAAGAAGAATCTGGAAAGCTTGAAAAAGTTTGAAAAATGACTGGAAAAATAGAGTAGATACTGAAGATAGAGATGAAAGAATGTTTGAGAGAGAGCATTGACCCAGACGAACCTCTAAAGGAAAGAAGATTGATAGATAAAACATGAAATACGATGCACTATCTTTGTCACTTTACGTTTGAGACCTCATTCGTGCAGAATAATATTATCAGCTTGATGCTTCTTTCAATAATCTGTTATATGGCTAAAAATCAAATATATTTTCTAAATATATTTCAATTAAAAAATATAAAAGAATTTGTACAGCATGGGGCTGCATTTGTTGATGTAGTCTTTATAAACAAGGTCTCAAGAATTAAAGTGACAGAGATCATTTAATATAAGAAAGTATACTGATAATTGGTTAGTTTGATGTTAATGGATATAACAGTTATATTAATGACAAAAAACAACATCTAACAAAAGATAATACCACACAGACAACTACATACATGCAACAAGAAGTTAGAGAAGATATGTATAGTCACAAGATTTATCGCCCTACTGATCACAAACCTTAAGTATTACTACAGAGTAACATAACATTGTCGCTAAAAATAAATTATTGATAACATTTTGATAAGGATGTAATTTACATTTCATATCCTCCTTCATAAACAATGTGATTTCTTTGTATTTAGAAGTAATGTTGATACTGAACACACCAAGAAATGCATTACAAAAATAAAAACGTGCACAAGTGCATGCAAATATATCAAGTTCTTCAAAATAATCACTAAAAAGAAACATAGACAAATATTACTATGCATAATATATATCAGTAACTATGATTGAAATCTGTTTGATTTGAACCCAAGATCTTTGGTATGACAGGCAGACGCTTACAGACGATCCACCTTGCCTCCTTTTTTTATCCCACAATGCAGAATATGATATATGACCACTGAATAAAGGTGCTTTCGGGTATCACTACCATCAGTCAGTCATATCCAGTAATGTTTCATTCATGGATAAAATGTGTGGATAAATGTCATTCATTGTACTTCGGTATGGGATACATTGCATAGAATCACCCATTAACAACTTTCCATGTGTTCCAGATTAGTCTACATGTAATTTCAGTTCTTCACACATTTATACATATCCTTAAACATAGCTATAATCATAAAACATTTGCCTTTTATCATTTGTATACACAAGTTAACAGTTTATTGTTCGATATGATAATACATACAGACTGAAATCAAATCATGCAAAACAACACAACATGCGTCATTCCTAAAAGAGCATGCAACAAGATGCATAATACACGACAAGACGTGTACGTAGACGATATCATGCTGTAACAACCTCACAACTGCTATCAACAGAGACGACCATGCATAAACCAAATGTTGCCAACTTACTGCCATCAGTGCTTGTCCTGACATTCTCTAAGACGGGCTGGCCCTCTCCAGCCTTGTTAAAAGCTCTAAGCTTGATCACATAGTTTGTGTTCACTTTAAGATTTTCTAGCTCAACATAGCGGGTTGAGCCGTCCAACTCAAGGACTGTAATGTCAGGGATGTTCTCCCCGTAACCCAAAATGTAACCCTCCACCAGGACTATGGCTGCCTCGGGATGTCTCCAATGCATGGTGATTTGATGGGCAAACGTTCGCGTTTCAATTACGGTGGGAGGGGGCGGTGGTACGTCTTCTATTGGGGAGACCATTACCCAGAACAAGGAGAAGTTTTACGATGGAGGAGTCAAGGTTGGGAAAGGGTAGGTTGGGATATCATTGAAAGTTGAGCATGGTTGAAGCATTAGGAAGAGGGAATATTATTAAAATGAATGAAATAAGAAAGAAGTGAAAAACAAAAGAAAAATATGAGTTAGTATCAAAGACCATTAGTTTCAAGAACAAATAGAGAAAAGTCAGAAAGGAAGATATAGCATCTTAAAGTGTGACCCCATTGGGTTGAGAGAAACAGGAATTTCCTTAAAAGAATACTACTACTATACCTACACAATGTGCTTTATTGCTAGATATTGTGTTTGGGGGAATGCAATTGACTTAGAATGTGTCTGATATAGACAGTGTTTTCTATCAACAGAAAATGAAAAATTTAACCAGAAAGAAATTAATTATTATTGAAATAAAAGAGCATTTCGCAATATAAAAATAAGAGTGATTTCCCATAAAGAATACCACCATTGGACACCTTCGGGAATGAGAGTAAAAAGAAAAATTGACTGCTATGAGAAAAGACTTTATTTCATGAAAAAGGAAGAAATAATTTCAAGCCTAGGCAGAGATCTATAAAGTTCCACAAAGTCAGTTAGGAAAGTAAAAGACTTTTAATGTTTCATAATGAACATAGTCCTATATAATCATTTAAAAAAAAAAGAAAACGTTGTTTCCTTACCATTTGGTGCAAGAACCTCTGTTCTACCGGCTATCCACTCAGTGAACGGTCCAGTTCCATTGACATTCACCATGGCTATCCTTACTTCATAATCCGTTTCTCTTTCCAGGTCTACGATCATTTGTTTTGAGGAGGGGGCAAACATATGTTATTACTCCGGCTAGGTAACATCAAGCATTGGTCAGTTAACTAGTTTTAAATATTATACATATATTCATATTTCACATTGTGAATTTAACATGACCATAACTTTTGAAAACAATTAAAATTTTGCTTGATTATTCAAATATTCTTTGATCAATTTGATTCCTGGATTATCATTATTATATCATTTTTAGTCTAAACATACCTATTCAAAACCTTATAAAAAACAAACATTTATAACTGGCTGCAGAAGAATTTGAAGAGGTAAGTTTCTGTAACTACACAACCCAGTCAGATTCTCCAATACTATGCGTATACTTCAATTGCTCCCATTATGAGATTCAAATTCAAATTCACAGCAGGTATGAACTGATATCACACTGAATTTCTTGCATGAAAAAATGATAACAAATATATAAATTTCATAAGATGACAATATAAACATAGAGCAGAATAGCCTTTTTGTTATTAAGTCAAGGTTCAAGGAGATTCAAGGTTCATAACCGTGTTATTGTAAACCTCATAAACTAACTACCCAGCACAAACATAAACATGTTATGTATTGATTCCAACCAGCTTATTTGAAAGGCTCTTTGGAATCGTGCAAAGTATGCTAAATTCTATAGGAAACTCTAGAGTTTTAACTACCCAGGAGAAACATAAACATGGCACATATTGATTCCCACCAGCTTATTTGAAAGGCTCTTTGATATTTTGCATTTATGTTGAATTCTATAGGAAATTCTACATTTTCAAAAGTAGGATGGGTGTTATAGGAATGTCATAATAATGTCAGTGCCAAGTTGGGTTTTGTCTGTTTCTTGCGTCTATTCATGAGAGTCTCAAATGCAAATGTGTGTTTGTAAAAGACAACCGAGTTGAAACCCCCAAGCATTTATTTCCCCACTCAACGTAAATATGTTTTGCTCTCTAGAAAAGCTGAAAATGTGTCAACATACTGGACATCATCTTCAGGCAGTTGGCAAAATTCATGGACATGTTACTATCATTCAACTTTACATTCAATGCTTCAACCAGTCAAGTAACATGTATTATCTGTATATAATAATCTGACTCAGACAAACGCAATCTTTGTATTAAAGGAATTAAGCTAGAAGTTATATAACAAATTCCTCGTATAAATTAGCTTTATTGGTAGAGTTTATCTTATTTTCTCCAACTCTCATATGAACAGTAGGCTCGTTACCTTACATGTACACACATTTTTTTAAATTCAATAAGGAAATCATGACAAATATTTTTAATCATGAATTATATTTCTTGATTCATTTTTGTGATGAATGTATAATCACCTTCTATTCTGTATGAAGTAGCTTTCCCCATTACGGTGACCGGTATTCCCTCTCCTCCCCTCACACGGTAACGTAGCTTATATTCCATGATCTCTCCGTTACGCTCATGGATTGGAGGTGGTACCCAAGAGATATCCAGGGCATTGGGAACTGCTGGAGCAGGATTTACACTCACATTAGTTGGCATACCAGTTGGATCTAAACAAAAAGCAAACAATATATGATATGAGTTAGTTTAAGATCATTTTTAAATTGGTATTTATTTCATTTTAAAAACAATAATTCAGATTCATATGGAGTCGACACAGAGTAAGATTCAGAGTACACATCATTAAAAAACTTTTTGTTACAAAAATCTTCTTTATAAATTGACACATCAATAGTATACTAGTATATAAAAACAATGTGAAATTAATTTGATCAAATGATTTGTTACCAAATTATTTTGATATTGGCATCTTCTGACTATATCAAACATGTGGCATAAAGTTCTTTCATAAATTTCATTAAACAACACCAAATATATATTGACAATATGTGAAAATAGAGCAAACACAAATTGGAGTACCAATTGTACAACAAAATAACAGAGAAAATTTTGAATTTTAGAACAAAAGGTATTACTGGATCATTATATCATCCTAGTTATACTTGCCTGCCCCGGGTGTTCTGGCATCAATAGTACTGGTTCCACCCGCTCCATTAGCATTATAGGGGATAACCGTCATCTCATACAGCGTGTATACATCCAGGTTGTCAAGAATGAGGCTTTTGTCCGAGGGCGCCACCTCTCTTTCCATCGTACTCCCCATCATCTCATCAGTCACCCGAACAATGTAGTTCATCAGGTCACCGTGCGTGTCAAAGGGTGGTCGCCATGACAACTCCATCGAGGTGGAGGAGAGTGGGAGGGCTCTCAAGTCTGTCACTTCATCAGGTGTCACTCCTGGTAAATGATAAAAATAATGAATGTTGTATATTTCAAGCAAGATGTTTAACATAATGAACCAACTATTCAACTTTCTACAACTTCCTACATTATACAGTATTAAATCCCTGACAACAAGTTCACTGCTTTTTCAGTAACAATGCATTTGTTTTTCATACACATCTTCATATCACATTTGCAACCAGGAGGAAAATTATAATTCATATCACTGAAAAATTGTAATGATAATCTAATAAACTTTTATTTTCAAAAACTGATATTTACTGAAGAAGTCTCTATGTACGCATATAAACATGTAATTACCATCTCAATCTTGAAAAACATTCTATGCTGTAAATTTTTACCCGAGCAGTAACAAATCATAAACCAATGGACTCACTTGTATCATCTGGTGTTGTGACTATGATGACGTTAGAAGATGCTCCTAGTCCATTGTTATTCTCTGCTACTACCCATATACGATAGGCTTGATTAGGTAAGAGATCTGTCACCATCTTAGTCAAGGAATCCTTGTTGACATCCACAAGCCTCTTCCTATAAAGACACAGACACACAAAATAATAGATACCTCTTTTATGTTCACTCCATCTCAATGGTACTATCAACATTTGGACAATGTTTTAAAAGTAGTTTAATGGTATATTAGTTATTAGTTATATTATATTGCACTCACTTTGAGAATATTTCACTCATTGTACCCGACTCATATGAAATACATCTACAAGCTCTTGGGATGTACCTGTGTGTTCCAATCAAGGTCATTCAATATTCCAAAATATTCAATTTGAAGAATAAAATCCCTGTTTGTGCCACAAAATCTCATTTAAAGTCACATAGAAGTCAGTGATCATGGGGAATTGACACCGTTCGGGTGTTTACCCAATAACAGGTGTTGTCAATCACCACGGTGAGCCTTGAGTTTTATGACCATTAGACCTTATGTAATGCTTTGCTTTTCCTTCGCCTGAAGAATCACCAAGCATGCTCCGAGAGACTAGGGGGTAATTCTTGATGGGCCAATGGGTTCGCTGTGTGCAGATTTGTACTCCCATTAATGGTATTTCCATCTAGTCTGGTGTCAGCGAATTACGGTCTTCTGCACATGGAAACTGACGACCCACTCCCTTTAACTTCATGAGCATGAGCTGTTTTTTTTTTCTTCAAGAATACCCTCGTCACCACTCAAATCCTCCTCCTTCTATTCATATCTAGAAACAAATTTTTAGCATGTATTTTTAGAAGTAACAAATATTTGCACTAAGACTTAAAGCATGTAAAATGACTTTAAAACATTGCCCATTGAATATAGAAAGATACTGATGTTCCAGTTAAGAGGATGAAACAATTATTTTAGCATTGGACATTAAAATCAGAGATATCATATTTCAGCTGTAGGGAGTTGAGTTACTGATCACCTACCTAGCGCCCTCTTCATCCTTCTGAAGATAGAGCTGATATCGAAGGAGAGATCCTGGGATAAAAGTTGGTGGTCTCCAAGACAACGTGATGCTCTGAGGTTGAACACTTATGGCACTCAGGTCAAGAGGTGCGGTAGCCACGGGTCCAGTAGGAGTTTCTTCATCAGGAAGAACAGGTAACTCAGTTGGTAAGGGGTTTGGCACGTCAATGGGTAGAGGTATGGAGGGGATGGGTAGTGGCTGTGCAGGGGGGTCAACTCCTGATCAGGGGGAAGGTTTGGTGGGCAGAGGGGGTGGGAGTGGGAGATGGATCATCAAGGGAGGGGTGGGGAGTGGCATGCAAACACAAAGACAAACACAAATGCAATATATAAAAACATGCTGCAACCATGCAAGTCACAAATGGCAACAATATAAAATCATAAACATGAAGCATTCCATACTTACTTTATCAGGATCATATACATGCAGACTGGGAGTACTCATGAGACATGCAGAATAAGAACACTTGATGACAGAACTCAAAATCAATCTGCTAAAATATATCATGTTATGACAACACATAGCTAACACAAATGAGAATGGAATAATAAATATTTCAATTGTTATCATTGTATCCCAATTTGCATACATAAAGGGCTTCATATTTCTCTATCCACTGATTACTTCTCAATAAGTTATTTCTATGAGCAGGTATTCTTAAGCTAATTCGTCAAATATCCAAGTTTATTTCATATGAACTGTCAAAAGATTAGGTTTGATTGTAATTGTCCAATTTACATGGTAGACATAAAAACGTAGGTAAATGCATTAACAAATTGCACAAATAGTGTATACCATAGAAATAATGCTGCTGAACAGTAGAAAGGGGTTGGATTACATTTATAAAAAGGAGCAGTATCAAGCTTAATGCTCTTGCTATGTATTTCTCTTCAAATAGATACATAGGTCTTATGAACATGTTATTTATCAATAAGGTGGATTCACAATGAACAGCACCCCCACCGGCAAGCCGTATTGTTGACAAGCAAATTTTTCAGCTTGCGACATGATTCAACCAGTGCAGCGCAGCAAAATGCTTGCTACCGATCCAAATGACCAAAGTGGTCCAAACTATATTAATTCATTCAACAAGATTGATTGTTCTGATATCAGTGCATATTTTGATAGTGAATTTGGATGTCAAAAGCCACCTGTCAATTAACTTAAAGTTTGGTCTGATTTTGGAAAAAAATCAACAGAAATTGTCTTTTGTTGGCAAAAATGACCCAAATTGTTTTTGATGAGCTCAGGGTTTGACCACTTTTGCTAGCATTTGCAGGGCACATTTTTACATAGAGAGGGCCTTTCAAATCTCCTTTGTTGATAATAATGATTGGAAAAATTATCCCTAATCAAAAGTGACTATAACGCTCAGTTTCCTATCCAAAATTGTTTTGTTGTTGTTAAATTGGCCAAAACGATGTGAGTAGGGTCAATAAGGTAGGGTAAAAAAAATCACACATGATATGCTATTCAAACCTTCCCCACCAAAAAATTTGGATTAAATCCCCTTGGTATATAAAAAAGCTACAGCTGATATTTTTTGTCGACTTTATCCAGTTATGGCGCTGTGGATTGTGAATCCACCATAGTTATTATATTAAAACACAGAGTCAGCTATAAAGTCAATGCAAAAATAAAAAGCACAAAACAGAGCACATATTCACAAAGAAAATTAAAACTGCAGGAACATTAATGTGCAGACACAATAATGCTGTCTATAATAAAACATCATATAATGTAAATAAATTAGGATCAAAATAAAGGTACAACGTACAACCATGCACAAAATATGGCCAAGGGACATCGGGTGGGGTAGGGCTCATCAATATGACATGTCATGAAAAATATTATCTTCATTCGATCATTTTTATCTTAATCTTTTATAGTAAAAAAAAACAGTAAAAAATAATTGATAAGAGCAAGAGACTTAATATATCTTTTCTCTTGAAAATACATCAAATACATGTCTATCATTAAAATGAATCTAATTTACTGAAAAGTGCCTAACTGAATAGTGGACTGATTAGTAACTTACATGTTTAAAGACATACAAAACACTTGAATGATTTTATATAACCATGATATAGCATAATTTGAAGGAACTGATACAATGTCAATATTGTACTGGTTTGATATAACATTCTGCCAATGTTTAAGCAAATTGAAATTTGATGTCTTTGGTATGTTTTCTTTTGTGCAGTATTTTTTTAAGTGGGTTGATATAATTTGATTTTGGTATAACTGATGTGCAACTGTGTTGGAAATGTATGCAGTAGCAATAAGAATGTAAAGTGTTCAGAAAATGTCAGAAAGTTCCAAAAGAGTACAGGAACAATAATCTAGATACCTGCTAGAATGAGGGTGTATGTTTTCACAGTCCTCTAGATATTCTGATCTACATCACTGTAATTAGCCTTTTCCAAAAATAGTTTTAAATATATTATATGAAGTGTAAATATAGTGCTGTTGCACACGTAACATGAATAAGCCAGAAATAGCAATTCTATTTTGCTTCTAAATTGTAATTCCCCAATGACCAGCCAACAGTCATGAGGAATATTCATCTAATAATATATACAATGGAAACAAAATAGAAAAGGATCAGAATTAGAAGAAAAAAAGAGAATGCCCGAAAGCGGTAACATTTGATCAAGCGCCTCTCATGTCTGAGAGTCATACAGAGGCTGAGCCCTAGATATATTTACGTCTATAGATTTCAAGATATGGCTCAAATTAAGTTTATCTGCCTGGAGCAGGCCTTAGCTTGTTGGTAAACAGCCTTAGCTGTTGCCCCGCTTCTTCTCCTTCTTCTAGCCCGACAATGCAATTAATCTTGTGCTCAGTGCCTAGAGAGCTGACGGCTATGTGTGGTACGTACTGAGTCTTATTTTGCCTTTGACTCCGAGCAGCCAATATCTCTTCTCTTGTCTCCAATCTTTCCATCTTGATTCTAATCTATGAAATTCACAGCATCCCCTGAAATACACCTAATCAAAACCCTGTTGAAATTGCTGTTGTTGTTGTTGTTAATTTTTTTTCTTCCTGTTTTGTTTTGTAATTTATTTGTTTGCTGCTCTATTTCTAAGACTGTCAAATCTTGTACATTGAACATCAATAAACCTGAAAAAAAGAACATCATAAATACACAAATACATTTGCTTGACAAGCAGCAAGCACTATCTCTAAAGTTTCCATATTCTTTCTTAATTCCAATTTATCAGTTCCAACATAAACATGCTCTATTTTTTGCACTGAAGATGCATTTGTCTTGAACTATCGGGATCCTTATTAAAAATAATGTCTAGAGAACCTTAAACAAAGAAAAAAAATCCAGGGCACTCTTTGACATTAGTGAATAAACCAACACTTCTGTTTGTACTTCCATAGCTTGCCTTTACTTGGTTTATTTCATACAGTACCGGTAATCCATGTGTTGTACAAATGGCAAATGGATTAAAGCTCACAAAATCAAACTTGTGAAACTGTCTTTTTAATCAAATAGCTGCCATCTTGTATGTCAAACCATGCAGAAAATGATAAATGAAAATCCTCCCATGAAAAAAAAAACATGATTAGTTTTAGTTGTATCAACAAATCAACATATCTAATTTCTGCAAAAATAGATGAAGTAAACTTGGAAAGAGAGGGATGAGGAGGAGGAGGATTGGGAGGGGATCGAGACAGACTGATGGTCAGACGTACAAACAAGGCAGTCTACTGACCATGTTTTCCCTCCAAACAGGCCCAAATTTAGACGCTGTAATCCCATGATTAGAGCTATCAATCACACTGGCCACTGCCCACACTTTTGGTGATGAGATATAAATATTGATCTTGGTTGCAGTGAGAACCAATGCATATTTGATGCCATTTTCTCACTCTCACCAAGCTAAATTTGATTTCTCTTGAGGCCCCCTCCTTCACTACATGTAAGATTGTTTTCCATTTTTGTATCTCTGCCTTTTTCCCGATGTAAGAGATGTATCCGTTTGAAGAAGAAAAAAAAAATTAATGACATAAATGAAAATATGACGCTGGCTGGAAACCATTTACGTCCCGAAAACATATAGGTTACTTGAACTTAACCCATTATCTACTGGATTTTCTCATGTCCATAGAGATAACACAGGGACCATCTGGTTCCTGTAGCCAAAGGGTTAACTGAATGAATTGTTGATTTATTTACTATTTGTATTTTAAACTGAATGTAGATCATGTTTTCGTATGAGCCAGCTCTTAAAGTTTAGGGATTTGTCTTGGATATATTCCCTTCATTTTTTATGACAGATTTTTCATGACGCCTTCAAACAACTTATTTTTTCCCTAACCTTTTCCAGCTAAACCAGGAGTAGGAGTTCTGGGCGGGGCGCTGTAATATAAAGAGTTACGATCAATCACAACTTAAAATCAATCGCAATGCTGTACTTTAGAGATAGGAGTTGCAATTAATTGTGATCAATGAAATCCGTCACAACTCTTTTTAAGTTGGGGCACCAATCTTTTCACTAACATATATGACTAAATATAACTGCAGCAGTATAAATAAAAAGCTATTAATTCAGATTAAGATGAAACATTTACATTTTGAACATCACATGTGGAAAAGAAACTAGGATTCTTCTTAGCTTCTACAATATTTCATGTCAATTTGCAACATATATATTACAGTTGAAAATGAACTGATATTTTGAAAATTCATCGTTTCAACTGCTTTCTTGCTTTCTCTCTGGAAAAAAAGGGAGCTTTATATCATATTATAAATAGAAAGTTGTGTAATTTATATTAGATGAAAATGTACTTTGAATACATTATCACATGTATTCTGTTGCATCAGATGAGTATCAAAATCCTGCTTATGTTTCATCTAAATGGTATGCGTTACCAGGGAAATATATATAAATTCTTATTCACTTCTAAAGGAACATAAAAAAGCTCATGTGGATGTTTGTTAATATCTGCTATCTTGTTCCATTATCCAATAATCAGGTAGCTTACATCCCCTGAGCAGATGGCTCTATATTATCTCTTTAAACTCTTAGAGCTGGAACCAATGTCTTCATGGTCATTCAACTCTATATTCCGAACCTCATTATCCTCCTCCTGCCTGTATTCTTCTAATCTCTTTGGAGGCAGGCATACACTTCTTGATGAGTTTGACGGTGGATATAAAACTATCCAGACTAGTTACCTCTTAGAAAGGATTGCAATACAAGCATGGTAGATCATGTTTCTCTACCAGAGGTATAGGCAACTCCTGGCTAGGGTAACCCTTGTCAGCTAGCACACCCTCCCCAATGTGACGTGTCCAAAAAAGTAACATTCAGCCAAGTGGTGGATAAACATGGATTCAACATCAATGGTCTCTTTACCTGAGGCTGTGGGCCCGGGGGCAGGTTTGACAGCAAACATTTGTGAAATTAAACCCCACCAACGCTACAAGTGATGTTATTGTTACCCGTTGCTCAGCTCAGGCACGACTCTCTATGTGCATGTGTGCGCAAGGGTTGCGAGAGAGTTTTGGGGTACCTTGACTTGAAAGAACCACGGTAAGAAAATCTATGGAAGCTAGTCTCAGGAGATGAGCTGGAAACTGTTTTCTTGTGGGAACCGGCAATGTGGTTGGATTTGAGGCGATTATCGACATGTCTTGGCAGCTGAGGTAACTGTTGTTCAATGCATGTGGATTGATCTGGATGGCTTGATCATAGTCAGAAAAGGATTTAAACCTCCTGATATTTTAAGCTCTAAATGCCATTCACCATTAACTTGACATTTCTGCATAGGAGAGTGACAAGGTTATTAACCAGGATGAGATAGTTGTCACCACTCTGAAAGTGTAACCCCTCATCAACCTTCCCTCTCTCACTCTCTCCCTCTCTCCCCTCTCTCTCCTCTTTCTCCCGCTCTCACTCTCTCTCTCTCTCTCTCTTTCTTTCTCTTTCTTTTTCTCTCTCTCTCTCCCTCCTTCCCTCCCACCATCCCCTCCCCAATCCCTCCTTCCATCCAATACATTTCTCCTAATCTGTCAATCACAGGACCACCAGTTACTGTTAAGATGACTGAGTCACGCGCCATGTAGCCATTTAGACATTCACTTAAATGATCAAATTTCAGCAATTTGAGCAAGGAGAAGAGATAGTGACCGTGTCACTTATTTTCAATCACCCATACCAGAGATTTCTAAAGTGGCAACGGAAAGGGGCAAGGAGGTCAGAAAAATCTGAAATGAAGGATACTCATGAATAATTCATCTACATTCAATCAGTACAATAGGCATTTTGTTACATGTACTTGTATTCAATTGCCAAATCTTTTTTTCGTGATATTTAGGGATAATCTTACAGCTAGAAACTATGTCAATCACATAAGAAGAAAATAGAAAAATAAAGCAAGACATGAACTAAAAATACAAGTGATCTTTATGAATACACAGTGGCCGATGAAACCGCAAGTTGGAGGGGAACAAATAAAAAGAGTAAAGACAGACAAAAGCTACACTTGAGATGAGGATAGAAGTATCCATTCTAAAGATGCAGGGGACAGAAAAAGGTGTCACTGCAAACGAAAAGATGTAACATGGGTACTATCCACAGGGTGAGAGATCGATTGGGAAGGGATTATATGTAGATACAAGGGTGCTGACAACTTGATTTCATTAATTCAATGCTCATCACAGTTTCTTGTATATCTTCAAATTATGGAAATGCTACCTCGAACATGCGACCTCACTGTCACTTCACAGAAACTGAGAAGATAGCAAGGAGTGCAATATCAAGAACCCCAAAAAACCTGCTATATTGACAAGAAAGGACCTGGATGACCCTGTTCCTTGAGATACATACAAGTTGCAGTGACCTTTCACCAGGAATCCTTCAAGCAAGAGTCCCAAAGAAGATGACAAGAAGAGGCTAGAAAGATTGGAGATGTATTTCTGGCAAGAGTTGCGTGTGGAGGAACATGAGGGTTTTTTACCCAGCCACAGGCAACTAGGAATACGGGCTCACGTTGTCATAGTAATCGCCCAAATCCTCGATTCTGGATGAGCGGGAGAGGTGATACGCCTTCTTCCTGAAGAAACCTGCGAACTAGGATGAGGATCAAGTTGCCCACCCTGGGCAACGCCAGTGCAATCTCTATTGATTAAGCTCGAGTGTTTGGTGATATGAAGACGGAAGAACACAAGAAGGGAAGGAGGATTATATGCACAAAAGCTTTCAGCAATTCCTGATCAGGATAGCTATAATCTCTATGCAAGGAAAGACATTGGAAAAGGGCAGAAACACTGGAAACCCAACCATAGAAAAAAAGAAAAATTCAAGCTATCCAAAAGAAGGCGACTGCATTAGTACCATGGTGATGAATTTTTTAAAAAATTAACAATCTCCTATGTGAAAGTCAAAATTCCAGGCTAAAAAAGTTATATTCTGCTCTGGTTATATAAAGAATTCAATGTAATTCTACAAAGTGACACTATAAGGAGGTACTGGAATATTTCTAGATCTTCCTAATGTTCTGTGTATGATGAAATCCTCATTTATTGTCTATACATACTAAAAAGGTACTAGTCACAATTTAAACCAAGCAAAAGATGAACCTTAAAACTATTTCCCCTCTGAAAGCTATAATACACATATCCATATATTTCTTGTCCCCAATAACTTGATAAGATACTTATTTCACTCTCCCTCACAGAAATTTAATAAAAGAAGAGAAAATTAACCCATTTCAAATAAATGCTCACTACAAATGTAAAGAAAATATGCAAGGGGTTTCATTGGTGCAAATGAAATTGCTCCAATAAGTGTAATATGTTACGTCTTTGCTCAAGATATTATTGAATTATACATGCAGCCATATCAATAAAAACCCAGTTTATGAAAAAATTATGAAATCTGAATATAATTTTTCTGGGGCAAGCAAACATTTTGAGGGCATATGAGGCCATTCTCATGTATATCCTCATGACTATGGATGTTTTCAAAACCTATATGTTGATGGGGAAATACTTTTAAATGCTACATGTACACATGTAAATGCACACAGGTTATATTTTGATCTTCCAGGAGATGTAAACTTGATAACTAGAGGGTGAATCTTCAAAAAGATACAATAGTTGCATCACAATTGTGTGAATATATATGAAATGAACTTTAAAACAAAACATCTGCCTTCAGATGTTCCAAGTAACATCTCTTGCCAGAAAGAAGAGCAAATCAAGAAATTCCTCAACATTCACTTTCGTCCTTCTAAATGCACTTGAAATCACAACCAAATATCTGTCTATACCTGCTGAGTGTGTAGCTTATGAGGCTCTGTTATTATAACTCACTTTCTATGCTGTCACACCAACATTCTCCCGTGAGAATGTAACACACATACTTTTGACAAGGCTCTGCATATGATGCTATCAAGTTAATTTCTCCCTAAAGATATTCTGTTTCCATGGCAACAATGATGATAATGGTTCAGGTGAGAGGAAAAGTGTAGGGGAAAAAAATAGCGTTACAAAAGAGAAACACGATGTTAGGTGAATAATGGATGAGAGAGCGGTCTTTCTGCATTATTCATGGAGACAGGAGAAGAGTGCGGTTTTTTTAGGATTGATGCAGGTGACAGCCCTCGCCGTTTTTCCTCTTCCACGTTTACTCAAAATAACCCTTGGTAATCTTACCATCTCAAGCCTGCTTTCCAAAGATTGGGATCGGTTTGAATCCTACTCAAAGGCAGTAAGATAATGCAAAGAAGACAAAGTGATACAAACCCTGAGAGACAATATAAAAAAAACTCCACTCACAGGAATATACCTAGTTTGATTCCTATATGCTAGAAGATTATGTATTTTCTTGTGTTTTTTCAGAAGGGCACACACCAAGCATATGCATATCTCAACAAATATGTCTATTGATGTAATGACCTTTCACAGCTTGGTCTACCAAACACATTTCAACCAATGCATTGTCTAAATTGTTACAGTGATAGGTTATAACTACATGATTTTTGTTCTTTGTCCATTAATTATTAAACTTTTTTGAAAGTTCAACTAAAAAAATTGTAAATGCTATTCTTCCTGTACTACATGAATTAAGACAAAGATCTCATAAGATTGTTATATATCCTGAAGAATCTTGTTTTGTCTTATGGTTTGTTCTCTCACAATAAAAGCACTGTGCCCTTAAATGAGCCAGATACTAGTTGTATAAGGTTGAATCTCTTTGCGAGTTAAATCAAACTTGGTAGGATATATTTGACATTACAATGTGTGATAGCAACTGACTAAGCTAAATAAAGCTAGAGTATTTTGAAAGCACATGACAATGCTACGTGTGCTATTCAAAAACAGATTATTAGTATCAAAATGTTTTTTTTATCGAGTTAATATATTAAAGTATTAAAGTATAGGGGTATTATCTATTGCAAATTATTAAATCCAATCAAGGTTTGTATGATATTGAGAATTTGTTTTCATTCACTAGTGCAAGCTATCTAAAGTAGATATCGAAACACAAACAACCTAAAAATACTAATATAATTTCACCAACTGCATCATGTAAATGATGATTTCATTCATATTCATCAAATAATGGAAGAGACATAAAAATGAAGGTATATCATGTTATTCTCTTTTCCATATAACATAAAGACAACCACCAGATATTGTTTAATATCAAGATGTTTTCTTGGGGCTGTTTAGTACATTGATTTAGTAGTTATTCAATGTGCTTTCTAACATTTTCTTTCATTCAAAATCCTTTTCTAACCACAGGCAACTGCAATTGATTTTTGGAGGGTCGTTTTTAAGGAATGGAAAAATATTGCTTAAAGGCATATGACCCTGTCTCCAGCATTTCATTGAATAATTTGTTTGTTTTCTACCTCTCATTCCCAGACAGAGACACAATTTGTTTGCAGGAGATGATTTTGTATGTGGAAATAATGAATAAAAGATCTCAACACGATCCCATTTTGTCTCTCCGGTTGCAAATTGGCACCGTCCCTGCCTTGGTTCAAGACATAAACAGCATATCAGAAACACAAGCTGCATATTTAGGAGAGAGTCCAGGGCTGGAGTATGATTGAATTAATCCCCATGTCCTGGTTCTGCATGAATTTTTAGTCACGCATCTGAGTGCTGAATTAGCAATGATTCTCCCCAGTTTCTGTGCCCGATCTATGAATAATGCACGGTAAGACGACACTGGTCCGCAGCAGCAGAGTTTCCCAAAGAGAGCTCTCGTGAAAGACATTTGAATGGTTGGTGAAATACAGGGCTGATGTATTTATTGGGAAAGTTTGATCAGTAACAGTGGTGTAGTAAATATTCCATTCATAGTTTTATAATAATCATATAAGGTAACAAAATTCTCTTTTAAAATGATGTGCAATTTCTGTGTCTAATTCAGCATTTGCAGGTGCATGACTTTTATTTGAAATAGTAAAAAGTGTTAATAACAATTCTGTACTTTGACATTTCCCAAATATGAAGTGTTTCACAATTTCAACACTGCTTTTTAAGCTTTAATAAAGCAAAATGAAAAGAATATTTGTGACAATTAAAATTAATAACTACAAAAAGAAACTACAGAGTGGATGGAAATGCACTATACTGGCTGCATAATATATCCCCACTCACTGTTTACAGACACAACACCATAGCTAACTCCTCAGGAATGGATACAAATAGAAAAACAGCCAGGCTTCTACAGATTCAAGAGAAAAACACATGGCAACTACCTGACCCACCAAATGATAAGACTTCCATTGGCTAATATACCCCATCATCCAATGATACGTAAGCCTGCTACATTTCACAATAAATCAGTCCAAGCTCACTCAATGGCAGCACCGGCAGTGCTCCTCCCGTTCTCACTCTCCAAACTGATTTATTTGACCTAGTTTTCTTCTGATCCTCATCACTTTTAAAGCAAGCAGAAGCTGTTATCTCATTAGTTGACGGTTGATCATCGTGTCAAGCCTTACAGCTAGGTTGGTCCCGCTGTCACACATGATTTTATATCCATTAAAACAGCATCTTAATGCATGCGTATGCAATCTGACATCAAAGTTTTATGAGGCTATTTGCGTCACTTCCTATATACTGAAACTCCTGTGGATATCTTTATATTTAACTTTGTTCAACTTTCGTCTTACATGGATGCTCATTATTCTTTGTCCTGATGTTTACATAAAGGTTTAATGAAAAAAAAACTGGGAATGAAGAAAGTGTGTGCGCAGAGTAGCTTTTATCAAATCAAAACTGTTACTTAAAATTCTTGTCAGTTAGATGTTCTGACCCTCTTTTCATAGATTGTTTAATAAAAGAGTCTCCAGAGGGTATTCTCCTTCTTTGCTTTCAGAACTTTCTGACGTCTACCCTGTCCTAGTGATATGAAACTCTTCATCACAAATTCAATTATTGACTTCCAGATCAATGTAGAACATTGGCAAGATAAAAACAAAGTCTTGGTCTAATATTTGCTATTTTTTCAAACGCAATGAAACTGCATAACCTAAGAGCAATCAATAATAATCGTATTGAATTTTTCAAGATCGATGGCAATACTTTTCATGGCATGAATACCTTATTTTATTGTATCAGAGTACTTTACATAGGTAAGGCAGGACCTCTTGCACCTGCGCTAGGTAATATTTTGTTATACAGGGGAAATACTTGTTTTTCTCGCTTTTGGACAAGTGATGTAAATGGCCCGAATGTCATGGAGGCAGTTTTCACTCTCATTTAATGATTTTGTGGCTAGAATGAAGTAAAGAGTATATATGTGACACAAACATGTCAATGTGATTGTATGGAATTGTATCTGACTTGGTAGTATTGATGTAACATGTGTTTCATAAATCTGGTCTACAAGAGTCAAGGAGGGTGAAAAACAAATGCGTGTTTGATGTAAAAACCTAAATTACATGTTCCACAAAACTGTCTTGACTTACTTATTTGATGTGGTAGCTATTGGCAGAACATTATATCCCATTATGAAATTAATACTCAAACTTTTCCTCTCAATTCATAGGGGACAAATAATAAAAAGTAAAGTATATACTTTTGGACAATATATACAAATTTTCTGATTAGAGAAATGTTTCAATGCTGCTCCTTACAAATTCATAAGACTCTAACGAGATAATCGGAAGTTTTAACATTATAAAGTAAACCAATTTCTTGTGATATCAAGCTGGTTTTGTTGTAGTGCATTAGAAATAAAGTTGATAGTTGCAAGGTGTTTGACAACTTATCTGGTAGTGGTAAAAAGGAGCTTCCTAGGATTCTGATAGTAGATTATTTACAAGTTTTCCATGATTCTGCAGGATAAAGTCAAGGGCTTCTTCAAGACGTAACAGTCTTTGACTTACCTTCTGGAAGCACAATCAGTTGAGCCGTAGCTTGGATGTTGCCCCAACGGTTGCTGGCAAGGCACTGGTAAATACCGGAGTCCTGATCAGTCAAGTCTCGAATCGTCAGTCCCTGGTTATCAACGCTCAAGAAATCACCATCAGCCAGCAAGTCAACATCATCCCCATGACTCTTCCATTGTATGGAGGGTGTCGGAATACCGTAAACAGTACACGGGAGGGTCTCGGTAGAACCCAACCTGGCGTAGGTGTTTGTAGGCATCTCCAGGAATTCAGGTGGAACTGTTAAAGGAAATCAGCGAAATAAAAAAATACAGAAACTGTTCAAAATTCTAGTAGAAGCCCAACATTCCAACTGCTCAGATTTAAGGATTTTAGAATTTAAAAAAGAAAGAAATTCCTTAGGATATTACGAAAAACTAATAATTACATTTTACATTGCTATATCAGTCCATTCTACGTACTCTATTACATTATTGATAAAGTTCTATTAATTAAATATCAATTCTTATTGTTTCGGGCATCACCTGTGCTTGGAAATTATTTTTGCAATCACAAAACAGTTTTAAAATTAAATATCCTGTATTAATATCTACTTTTGGACAAAACATGTTTTTGTTTGTTTCATTTGTATCAATATTTTTTTTCCTTATTTTTGAAACATAAATATGCTGTATTAAAACCACCTTTTGGACAAAACATCTCTTTGTTTGTATCACTTGAACATATTTTTTCTTTTTTCTTTTTGAAACATAAATATCCTGTTTTCATATCAAGTTTTGGACAAAACCCCTCTGTTTGTATCATTTGTATGTTTTCTTTTCATGGTATCGAATCATCTAAAGTGGTAGTTTCAAAACAAGTCTGAATGTCATGGTTTTAATCACTGTAACATACATGCAAGGTCAATTTAGTATACATTGTGTGTGTGTTGATGGATCTACTCCCTATTATTTTTAAATAAAACACTTTGCTTTCAGCCAATTTTTCTGTCAGTGTTAGTAACAATTTGGAAAAAAATATTCTAAATCTAATAAGTAAAAAGCCTAGTATTGGAGACAATGTAGGAACCTGTCAAGTTCATTCTGTTTTTCAATTGCAATAATGAAGAAAAGAAAAAGAAAGCAGCAATGCAAATGGAAATGTCATTACACAATGAAATCTGTTTTTCATCAATCATGAATCAACCCAAGTAAAAATGCACCTGCCATTTAGAATTATACTCGTATATTTGGCAATGGGAGTATGGTTCTTGACTTGTAAACAGAGTATGAAATTTAATGAGTGTATCAACCTTTCAATTTCATTCCTTCACACATCATTTACATGTTGATTTGTTAAAAAATTTAGTGGCATAAAAAAAACCAAGTTCAGAACATATAAGGGTTAATTTTTTCTATAGCTGTCATTCAAATATTACGGTCCAATTCTTAAAAAATGTTATCAGCCTTAATAGTAATGATAATGGTAATAACAATATTACCTAACAATATATACCCGGTAAACAGGTGGCAAGATAAATCCAAACACAAAATTAGATCACCAAAAACTAACCCTTGTGCATTTTTGACCCAATTTGTCATGCTAGTAATACGAAAACTACAAAAATTGCTCACTTCTGACTATTGCCTCTTAAAATAGTTTGCGACTGTTCATACTGTCTAGCATTGTGTGACAAACCCCTTTAAACCATCTCCTGCAAATCATGTTATGGTGCATGCATTACTGGACAACATGCAAGCCCCCAAACGCCTCATAATTTGATTTTGAATGCAATTCCAAACCGCCTCCAGTCTATTTGTCTTCCCCCTCAACCATGTTTTAACTGTATTTGTTAAAGATGCAAGACTAGCCAAAAGGAGGAGTCACCTTTGAAGTATTTCAGAGAAATGTCTAGCATTATATATTAAATACTTGTAAAATGATTATGACTTGTTATGCTAAGTGTTTAAATGTCGGCAACGTATTGAATTTTGATACTTATACTAATGATACTTACAACAATTGGGAAGAGTTCAATATTTTGATTAAAAGCACCTAATAGAGTCAATATTATCTAGTAACTAAATGACGGGACAAATTGACATTACAACATCATCTTTTTTTAAATACATATATATATATATATATATATGTATATATATATTAACAGCATTTACATGGTATGTCATATCCCAAACCACAAACCTTTGTAAATATTTGATTACAATCCTTAGAAAAGAAAGAGTTTAACCTATCTGGGAACACTCTTCTTTAAAAATTCTCTAAACAAGTAAAATGCAACTAAATGTCATTAAAACTTGCAAATAATTTCAGATTGTTCCATGACTTATTTCGCAATCCTCACCATATTATATGATCAAAGATATTTAAAGTGGTTTTATTACTGCTGACTGGAAATTGCCTTACTCTTATATATAATTGCCAAAGCAGCGCTCAGAATATTCACTGATAATGAATATGTTTATTGACAACTTCCATTTGGCATCAGAAATACACCACAAATTGTTTCAGACCAAACAGCGAGGCAGAAACGTATCATTTTGCGGTGTACGATTACATCTCAATTTTCCCTGAATTATGCAGGAATACACTCAGCAAAGCTCTGCACAATTAACCTTACATATACCAAGTCATGCACTGCAATTTTCTCGACAACTGTCCAGTGACTTTTCAAGGTTCCCTCTGTGATCCCATCCATATAAACCCCTTTACAAAGATGTTATAATCATTTTCTAATTTTGAATGACTCTTGATAACCTTGACAAAAACATTCAATTAAACAATTAAACATATTTCTGTGAGAACTACTACTTTAGGTATTCAATTTTGTTGTGACCAATGTTTAAATGGATTATAAATAATGAAGGTAGTTATACAAATGTAAAACACAGGGCATTAACGAGGAGCTCGCAAAAACAATGATAAAAAGGCTTTCTTTAATTAATTATTCACTCGCTTTGTTGCTTACATTATTCTGAATCATTAGTTTGATGAAGAGCAATTACATATGATGATGATCAACTATTGATTTAACAGATGAATATTCTAAATCAATCATCTTCTATTATTGTTTTAGGTAGCTTGGCGAAAATGTAGTGGCACAAAAAGACACATTTAAAACAGAAAAAGCATAATTCGTCGGCCAGGTGGCAGAAGGACGTTAGCGACTTAAACACTACTTTTCGAAATTATTCACATTTAAAGATTTGTTTTATATTTGAACTGCTTTCCATCTGTAAAATTGGTTTAAAACTGAAAAAACTAATAGATATGTTATAGTAGAACACGGCCACAATTTTTTTCTCGGAAATAAGTCAGTTTCATAAAAGTTTGAGGCGATTTAGTGCTAACGCCCTTCTGCTTAATGTTTAATTTTTCACCTGAATTTCAAGCTAACATCCTTCTGCCACCCAGGTGACAAATTATTAAAAATCAAAATTATATCATACAGAGGTAGAACCACATTGTTCAGATGTGGAGCTGGTAAATACATGTACTATCTTGATTAGGCTTAATGTTACCTAAACTAATATTCAGATATACCAAGAAAGAAATTGTCATTCACAAATATCATTAACTCTCAGGTCTTTTGTATTCCAGACGCCTCTGTTTGTGCCACTATATTTCGCTAGGCTACCTGAACATGATGTATGTTGCCAAATTAATGATAAATGAAGAAAGGAATATATTTTTTGTTAATTAACTCACCTTGTACTACAATAGTAACACCCCTCTCTACTCTGCTCTGATCAAGTGTAGATATGGCAACCACCCGATAGATACCTGTGTCAATCTCTCCTAAGTCTGTTATCTGCAAGCTCCCTTGACCTAGTAGTCTGTAATGGTCGCCTTGCCTGAAATGGAACCATCTTGCTTTGGTAATTACTCTCAAAGCATGCTAGGGGATTAATTGGATGTATATTTCAATTCTTTTAAGCATTTCAAATAGATTTTGGTAAAATTGAATCATCTGTATACTGTATCTGAAATATTACCTTCTGTAGGAAACATTTTTTTACTGTTATATTGAATACAATCACCAAAATTTGTTTGTTATATTGAGCTAATAAAGATTTTCTTTCTTAATGTTTTACCACTAAAACCAACCGATGACAAATTATATAGTTGTTGTCATCATTAATACCTTGAAAATGTTCTTTCTCAATCATGAATACCAAGTTGGATGTATTTCATCATTTCAATCTGATTTCATGGGTACCTCTATTACCAATATGCCACTCCTCCCAAAGGAGTCTTTCTATGCAAACTAGAGCATTACAATGAGCATTAACCCATAAAAGGCCAGGGCAGATGGCAAACTAATATTAAAAACCATTCAATGTGCATGTTATGTGATAATAAAACAGTGAAGGAAAGCTTAAACAGAACATTCACACCATAGCATCATTGATAGGAAATAAGATGGCTATGCACCAGCAGGTCTGATTAATTTGGAATGAGTTTATCACCTCTATCAATTACATGTTTATTGAAAGCACGGTGCCAACTCAGAAGCATACAGTAATGACAGAACTGATTAAATGCAACGAGGGCGAGGAAGTATTTTTTTTAAGTAGGGACTTTTAGATTTGCACGAAGACAATGGAGATTGCTACGATCGACGTCCTTTTAATGCACTGCCTTGAATGCCTTAATGCACGTATCAGTCCATGGAAATCTAAAGTCCCTACTAACAAAATTTCAGACAGGTGTGATTGATAGGAAGGAACAGAATGTCATAAAACTGAGCTAAAGTGGAAAAATGAGATAGTCAGAGAGAGAGAGAGAGAGTGGAAGAAAATAAGACAGAGAGAGGGGAGACAGGAAGGGGAAGATGTGGAGAGGTATATAGGGTGCAGGTCAGAGATGGAGAGAAAGGGGAAGAACACATAGAGAAAGATGAATAGATTGAGAGTCAGAGAAAGAGCTTTTATCTATGAATAAGTAGCTGATAAATATAAAAGAAATCATTTTCTCTCTAAGAATATACTTTACACCACCAATATCCTCTATCTTATTTGGTTATTCCCCCATTGTTTTCATATCGGGTAATACCTGGATACCAGCCTCATCAACATTCTTGACATATTGCTTCATATCTCATCATGTACAGTGACAACAGTGGCATCTATAAGCAAACAAGCTTCACACACATATACAGTGAAAACTAACATACCCTTTCTCCATCTTCTCCCAAACTCCCATCATTTGTCTCCCCTTTCATCAACAGGAGACAAGAAAATCAATTCACCTTTGCGAAAATTTGAAAGGTGTATTTGAAGAGGAGCTTCAACTGAGAAATGGAAATGTTTGTCTTTTTCATTTGGGGCGGAGGGGTGGCACGCTATGTGCGAAAATGACGGACAAATGTTTGTGGAATGGACGTTGGCAAACATCAAAAACATTTGACGCTCATCTCTAATAGCAACTTGAGGATGGATAGCATCCGTTTTCCCCCCTTTCTCTTTCTCTGTAAGTTGGAATACAACAATTTGCCATGTACTCATCGGTTTGTAAATCTGTGTATTGGGAAAAAGGAATTTTGTTAGTTGAATACTAACATGTTGATCTTTTTCTCTCCTTTGTACCACTCCAATGTTGCTGGTTCTGTAGTAGCTGCTTCAAGAGTGATAGTACTCCCTATCAGGGCCTCTATCTGGCTTGGTCCTGGAGCTACTAGGAAGGCCAAATCCTCTGGACGCTGGGCTGGGGCTGGGTCTAAGGAAGGAAAAAAAAGAGGAGTGTTGCAATAAAAACAGACGCTGAGTGTGGGCGAAAAATATGGCACAAAGCATAAAGGGAAGATAAATATAGTGCTGAATAATTGGGCTAAAAATGCTTCAAAAGTCATATCACTATCACATTGTACTCATTTATTTCTCTTTCTTTGTAGTTTGAAGGATGCGGTACAAGTGGTTTGAAAAACAGACGCTAACGTGAATGACAAATTTGTGAGTTTTTTTAATGATTTAAATATTAAACACACATCCCACGCTTCCCAAAATATGAATGGTACACATGTTCTGAGGTAGAGTTTATACTGATAGTTTTGTGTGTGCTATTAACGAACACAGCAATAACAAAATAATCAGGACAATTGAAAATATTTTAGGAAAGTAAGAACATCAAATGAATTTAGTATCAAACTTAAGTTCAGAATAAGACAATCACCCTCTTAAAATATTAATTTCTTATGAGAATCCTTTCTTCAATCAATTACAAGTGTAGCTAAAGGTCTGAGTAATTTTAATTATTATATGTAATCTTTCATTCCATTAAAATGCCAAATGTCTTGTTCCCTTTTAAAAAAATCATTCTTGAGCTAAAATTGATCAAACTACTATATGGGGTTTGGGGGTAACAGGCAGTAATAATTATCAGTAGGATCAGTAGAGAAAAGTTGTTAATTATTCCATTTTGTGAATCTGATATTTCATAAAACAGTTAAGATCAAAGTGGATCAGAAATTGCACAATCTTTTCCCTACAAATATGGCTGCCTACTTTTTGCTTACTATCTTTTCCTTCTTGATTCTATTTTTCATGTGATTATGCCAATAACAATTAGCTATATATGTAGAATAAACATCTTCTTCTTTCATCACTTATCCTAAATATTCGCCATAGTCAGATTGTAATGCATGCAGCAGGCTTCATTGTTTCATGAAAAAAGTAGCCCTATCATTTCCCAATTTCATTACCGTTTCTAATTGATGATCTGTAAAGAAATTGTCAAGATGAAATATACCATCCATCACAACAAATTTACTTCATGGACGGTTCAGAATCAATTTCAAATTCATTTTATTTTACATAGACTTCCTGCCACAACTAGAATTAGAATTTGGTCATTCATGTTCATGTTCATTATCATATATAATTGTTGCTGTTTTTTAATATTGTGCAGATATTATTTCATTTTCAAATATATACGCGTCCAGGACACTATCGGCACAATAAATCTATGATTGCAAAACAGCAACTCAAGTCATACCGCTCCTCACGACCAGCTCTGCATCGGTGCTGCGCCTTCTCTGATCTGGTAATAGAAGGCTCTCTACTTTACACCTATAGCGGCCTGCATCACCCTCCCTCACGTCCCGAATCTCAAGTGCTCCGCTGGGAAGCAGAGTGTAGCGAGATGCATAACGTTCTTCAGTCAGGTCGATCGTCTGTCGATCCTTCAGCCACCTGAAAGTAGAAATCAAAGAGTCTAGGCTTGGCTGCTTTGCTGTAAATTCTATTCTCAATTATACGCTTTGAATATATGCATAAAACACATTGATTGGTTCATTTGTTGTTGATATATTTTGTAGCTATGATTAAGGCATAATACAAGTGTCAAACCTTACAGTCAAATCATCACTGAATTTTGCTGTCATGCTTTCTCTAGCTTACCAGATAAAATTCCTTATATAAACAAGATAGAAAGAGTGGTGCAGAGTCTCATATTAATTTTTATAATAACTGCTCACAGGAGATATATTGAGGTTTAAAACACTGACGAATCTGAACTTTACAGATTATTAAATATTTTTTTTTTTTTTTTTATTTTTTTTTTTTGTTGTTTTTTTTTTTTTTTTTTTTTTTTTTTTTTTTTTGTATTAAAATTTTTTAATTTTTTAGGATGTTGACAAGAATTGAAAGTAAATGGACAAGTCTTGAAATCATTACACCCGGCAGAGAAATGATACTGGAAACAAGTATAATAAGATAAATAAGACTCATTCAAAACATAAGATCGCACATTAATGAATTCTCATTATGATGAACAAATCTTCCTTTAAAAGGTGGAATATCATACTTACGTTGTGACTTTTGGCACGGTACCATTCACCTCACATTCAAATCTAGCTGTATCTCCTGGGTATACTGTCACACCGAACGGGGAACGAATTTCTCCAAGAGCTAGTTAATACAAAAAAAGAAAATATAGAATAGTGCATTATTTCTTAATTGCATGCATATAAAAAGATTATTGAGGAAACTAATGTAAATTAAGTGTAATACAGGTTTGGCATTCATCGTCATAATCTAGGGCTGATATTGCACCTTGGAAATACTATTATTTCAGAGGCTCCACGAGGTCTAACTATAGCAAATAGTTTTCAAACATCACATACGTGTTACATGAACAAGAGCACCCTCTTAATCGAATCCAAAGCAAAATATTACTATCAGTGTTAATATATTTTCAAAAAATGGTAACTTTTTATAAGAAAAAATATAACTTAAGAATGTTGCATCCAATCAAGATGGATGCATGGTTGAACATAAACCCAGGTTATCAATTGACAAAATCAATTACTTTTTTGTCTGGGACTTTGATGAAAAACTCTACCTTCCTAATTTCAATGAAAAAGCAATATATTTCACCTCACAACTAATAATCTGTATCTCCTTCCCTCCATGCTTCTAAAAGTAGGAAGATTTCAATGTATGCACATACCACACAAACAGCAACGTGAGGTAGCTAACTTTGTAAGAGCTTGTTAAGTCAATACTTCGTATCTCCAGATAAAAATCAATAAATTTTCATTTGCCCTAGAAACTGGATACTATGCCTGGCATTCTGATTTCTATGCCAACGGGGATCTCTGTTATAGAGCTCCCACACGCATCAATATTTTCACTACACCCATGCATGGCTAGGAAAGGATTGGCAGAGAAACGTGAATCCTCCCTCTCTACGATTTCATTCTCTACCTTGGAAACAACAAACCTCAAATTAAACACATCTGAGCTGCAGATCTGAGTAACTCTTCTATCTTTCACACATCTCTCCCAGGGACTGTTCTTGTTGGAGAAGAAGAACCGGGAGAGATCGATAAATTGTCTTAATGTCGGCAGATTGCTTTACACAGATGGACAAGGTGTGAGTCAGTGTTCCTCTTTTAACTATTCAACCCCATTCTATACACCTTTGATATCCAGTCAGAGACCTGCCTTACTGTATTCCCATCTAGGGAGTCCCAACAGGCTTACATGGGGAACGAAATAGACTTAATGCTTATAATTCACTCTCATGATATCGTAAAATGGCGGTGAATAAGAACAAAAAAATGGAAATAGATCCGACAAAATTCTTTCACTGAAGGGTCAAGTACATTATTTTGATTTATTTTAATGCTCAATTATATAGCATTGAAGCTCAAGTTCAACCAACTGAATTTTACCTGCTCATATAAAAAATGAAGTGGCATTATGTCTGGAAAAGGTAGACTAATCCCATTCCTCCTCATTTTTTGTCTTTCCAGTAATACATGTAGTTTATCTATTCCAGCCTCAGTATCATTCCATTTAAATTCAAACCAGTGACTTGATTTTCAAAATAAAGGGTGTGTTAATTTGCATTCAACATTGCAAAATAAAAAGAAGAGAACTTTCTTGGTCTTTCCTTTACATGAAAAAAGATTCAGTTTGAGGGGGATGCAGTAAAAACATTTCTTGCACAGGTAAAGAGAGAAAGGAATAGGTTTCATTCAGTTTTAATACACCATAGGGATAGAGTTACTTTGATAGATGAATTCAGAAAATTATTCTATCAATGATATATAACCCAACCATGCATTGATAGTTGCCTAAGCTTAGGGATTTAAAATAAGGATTCACAAACATTCTAGGAATAGAACTATATAGCCTTCAGGAAGAAATGAGAAGCTCTTTGACAAAGCTTACTGGGGTGGAACAATTTCTATTATTGAAGACCTCATTAGAGACCATTACAATAGACCTCTGGTGAAAAGAGGAGGATCAGGAATAGGAAGCCTTTGCAAACAGTGAAATAAGTTGTAACAAAAATAAGAACTATCAATGTATACACACATCAATAGAGTTCTAACACAACACTTCTAAAAGGGGCACATTCTATGGGTAAAAGAATGTGATTCTATTTATTAAAAAAAAGGATTTTGAATGTCTGTTCAAAATAATCTTACTTTAAGACATCTTAAATTGTCAATATGAAATTGGTCTTTTTTCCTTCTATCACTCGTTTTGTTGGAAGATGGTCTAAGGCATAATACACACCTACCTTTTTGCCAGCAGCAATAACAAATTGTGAGCATGCATGCATGCTCTGAGTGTTGTGGTTTGTTGCTCTTAGAAATGTTAGCAAAACTACACGGGATATTTACATTTAGACAGCAAAAACACCTTTCTCTTTCCAACAAAATGAAAGCAATTGAAATATTCTCATACATGAGGGAATATCTATTGATTTATTCGTTTTAATCTAAACCATCCACATTGAAATAAGTTTTGTATGCCATTTTTTAATCACAGCCACATTTACTATATTGGTATAGTAGAATACAGCCTGCAATAGGATATGACATTTACAATATTTTATAAATGATCACTTTCTGTTAGCCTGTGAATACTTTAAAATCCCTCGAATTTCCCTTCAATTACATCTTATTTTGTTCAATTGAAAAACACAATTTTCATTCAGATTATACTGAACAGTGACATTTCTAACATGTTTTTAGAAAAAAGATCAATCACAAATACAACTACTTGTATACAACACGATACATCCATTTTCTTCTCGATTTGGATATATAGTAGCTTATTCAATTTTTTTTTAATTCAAATTTTTCAAGAACATGCCTTTTTCCATAAAATTTACAAAACGTTTTTATTGTATGTGGAGTTTTATTCCACATATTATTGTTTGTACCAAGATGAACCTGTCTCATGAACAGACTGTCAACTTGAACCGGGTGGCTCCTGTATTACCTATGGGGTAAATGATAAGTCAGTAGTCCTTATAAATGCATATTTGTAAATTTGGTTGCACAGTACAGTTAGCGAAATGTAGTGGTACGAAAAAGATGCGTCAAGGATGCAAAAATGCATTATAGTATAATTGACGTTTGTTAATATATACATGTATCATATATCATGATTTTACTTCTGTGTAATTAACATTAATATTTTAAACAATTATGCTGTTTGCATGCCAGACACATCTTTTCATGCCACTAGGCACTATATTTTGCAATTCCACTACCTTACAGAATATTTTCCCCTGGTCATAAGTTTCGATTCAGGAGCTGGGTGAGCAAATATAGGTAGCACAATGACCCAGTGCAGTATACAGTCAGAGCTAACTTTCACACAAACTCTGACCCACCGATAACCATCCTATTGTGTGCATGGGTATGTCCTTGTATGGTCACCCAACCTTCAACGATAACTTGACTTTCTCACCCACAGAAACACCAACTAGAAACACTTTGCTTTTGTACTGAATGCCATCAGTTTGGATATGACAATAGGAACATCACCTACAATCAAAACAGCCCATCACTTAGTGACGCTATCATCAATATGATTGATGTTGCTTGGTTTTAAAGGTACAAAAGAACTCTGGGAATGGACCTATGATATCAATCGTAAAGAAATTCTTAAATTCAGTGTGTACTGCAGCACAGAGAAAGTAAACATACAAGTACATATACCCAAAAACATGACCTATTTAGCATCAGAAAGCTTTTTTTTTTTAAAGCTGTATTAAAAATGAAATAATATTATTCCATGAAATTTGCAACAAGCTAAAAGAGAATTAATTGGTTTAAAGGGGCTTACTTCGTATCATTGGGTCATCGCGTCGATGAAAACAAGCCCCTTCATTCATAAAATGTTGGGGGTAATGTTTGTGAAATAAACCCCTCTTATCTACGAAAGATCTGGTCCATTTTCCCTGACACTTTTACGCTAATCTAAGGAAAGTCACGTGATCCTCTGCTTTCGTTTCACAAAAGGTTGTGTATCCCAACCACCAGACCTGACGTGATGACCTGATGATTTGAAGTAAGCAGTATTAAGGTATTTTAAGTTTTATTTTTTCTTGATTCCATAAAACACCCTGTTCACACTCATTACATGAACCTAGTATCAAGATATGAAAGCTATGCCTAGTAGGAACAGGCATGGTATAAAGCAGGTTGTATAACTTTGATAATATTCAGCATTATACAAACAAATTGTAATGAAAAAATGAAAAGGATAATTCATTGTGCAAGTCTTTTGTTCACTCTACTAAGAGGCACACCTCTTGGCTGCATGGGTCATAAAACACCAACATAACTTACTACTGTCGACATGCATAAATCATGTTAACATCACCACATTTCCAAGTTACAGTGAACATATGCAACCAAGTATTACTACAATGATCAATATTACTTTGGAGGAAAACATTTCTGGCCTGTTTTTAGTTTGAAATGTTTCTATTCAAGTTTGTAAGGTTCAGTGCTTCTCAATAGCACAAACGCAACAATGTTTGACATTGTTACAGAAGTATGGATATGAATTTCTAAGTGTTTGTATGTTTGTTGAAGTGATGAAATTTAACAAAGCTTATTCAGTAGTGCTTTTGAAAACTTCAATAGATTACTCTCTTGATTTATGGAAGTTAAAATCCTCAAAGGCTAGGGCAATGGAGGGTAGATGTATTTTCATTCCCTTCAAGTTTGCAATTCAAACTAGGAATGTGCTTAAATCAAACTCAAGCATTATTTTATAGAATGTCTCATGAAATGTAATGTTTTTTATTTTGTATAATAAAAAGTACAATGGGGTCATTAAACAGTGTGCATGCATGTATACACATTTAAGCCCATGTAAAGATCGTATCATTTTCACAATTTAGTTAAATGGTCCACTCATTGAATTCTTGCATGCAACAATATACATAAATCTAGAACATCATTACGAAAAGACATTGTGGATTTGGCAATCCTAATAAACGTGTTTTGAAGTTTATCCATAATACATCCAGTTCTAGCTTTCATTACTACACTGGCAACTCGATTACAGCTTCTCTTTTGTGTCTGTTTACATGTATGTACTATATCGAGTATGAGGACTTGCTTCATATCAAGCAATATAGCAATGGGCAGCTACTGCCAAATAACTATGATCACTCTGAATAGTCATGATAATTGGAGATAAATGAAATTGATTGATCCCGTTTCACTCAGCCACAGAATTGTAAAGAACTGCAATTGATCAGAAGCGATTGCATGTCCTCCACAAATTCACATTCCCTTATCTATCAACTACACAGCTGCGATTGATTTCAAGTTGCGATAGACTTGAATCATTCGTAACTCTTTACTAGACAGGGCCTGATCCATCTTCACCAGCAGAATTAAAATATTAATTTGCCTATTTAGTTTAAAAAGCCTCTACGTTCTTACTTCCTTTTTATAACTGCAATGATTCATACTGGAGTATAAAGGCTAAGGTACTTTTAATAATTCAGTATGTACTTGAATGGAAAAATTAGATCTGTAATAAGCATCAGATACATCTGATAGTAAAAGAATATGATGCATGATTGTCAGTCCAGTATTCAAAAGTTATAGGATCCTCATTTTCTTTGTCGAAATCAATGTAAACAAGCTCCACGGAAGTAATTACAAGAACCAGAAAAATCAAAAGAATATGAGGAAAGTTTGGCTTGCGGTCTCTTTTCAAGCATTGACTTCCATGAAACGTGACCTTCAACATAAATCAACCTTTTTTTTACTCTTACAAGGAATGAATGCTCTTAAAGGCATCACACCCTCAAGGCAAAGCGATTGTATTTCAATGTCAAAAGGCAGCTCTATTTCACATTAAACCAGAGCCTGTATTGAATCAATCTATAGAAACACTGGGTAACACCATGAATGATGCATAAATCCAGCATACTGCAATGACATTTCACGCTAGGTAGCGTACAGGTCCTACTTAATCTCAGTAAAGACTTATGGGATTGGGATTTGCAAAGATTCTATCGAATAAAAAAAAAAAATCAATCATGAACTTGAGAATTGAATGTTAATCAGCCAATACTTCTGTGACATAAATTATGACCGTACATAAATAGTGAACTGTCAAGTAAGAAATAACCATATATCTCTGTTATTGAATAGGGAGGGTCATTTGGAAACTAGCATACCTGTTCTTTAATGTACTGTGCACACTTTTACTACAATTTGTTAAAATATGATTCAGTCACGTCCAACCTATTCACACAAGTCTCTCATTACCACATTCTTTACAATCAATTCAGTTCACCAAATCGATTAAACGTAAACTTACACAGTACTTCTTGTAAGCGTCGTTTATCCCTTTACTCTTTTTCAGCAGACTGGGCTTTTTATTGTTAATCATATTGTGACGCACTCAGGTTGCGCGCATTCATCAAGCCCCTGTCCCTTTTGCAACATACCTTTCTTCATTATATACTTCTTTGTTTTATCTTGATAAGTTTTTTATCAAGATTACTTTTAGTACATTTAATTATGTCTTCTTTTTCTTTCTTTTTCCCATATACATTCCGAAAAAAGAAAAAGAAGATATATATATATTTCAATGTATTTTTCTTTGCCTATTTTTAACAACAATGTATAATGTCGCTTTTACTGTGATTGGAAACAAATGAAGTTTAATTCAATC
>BEXV01000171.1:46980-58153 GCA_003118195.1 Hemicentrotus pulcherrimus | reverse complement strand
CTCTCTCTCTCTCTCTCTCTCTCTCTCTTTCCTTTGAAATATCCTTTATGAACATATCTTGTCTCTTTCTCTCGAAGCTTCCAATGATTTTCTGCCACTCTCTGTAAATTTCTTTTACGTCTCTCAACCATAATCTGCTGATCATTTTAAAGAGGTGAGTCATATTCACAAAAGTTTCTGTAATTGTAGTGTAGAAAGACAATAACTAAATGATTTTTCTATTTAGAATATAAAAGATATCTCCTGTATATATTAACTCCCTTCCAAAATTCCAACATCCTTATAACTGTTTAAAAAAACTCTTGTGAAAATCATCTGCCCTCCCATTTGCATATACTTACCAACACTGTGTCCATGTTCATTGAAATCAATTACATAAGCATCAGCACATCCCATGTATAAATGCATGAACATCCTGTCAACCATATACAACTTTACACATACTAATAAGCCAAGGGGATACATCCCACTCACATGATCACACTCTTGGTGTTTTTCCCCTTTTCCTTTTCTCAAGCTTTTAATCACAGCAAGGGGAGATCAAATCAACCATCCTGAATATGTACACATGAGCGAAGAAAACAGACTCTCCAAAAGCGACTCAGCGATGGGAAAATCACAAATTTCAGGAGCAGAGTTTGACACGGCTGACATTCGGGGTAAACATTTTGCCGCTTCAGAAGGATTCGGTTGAAACGGACAGCATTAATTCTCTTCTCTTTGCACCCCATGAGGTGTTTCTAATATCCAGACCTACTACTAGACATCAATAAAGGCTAACTTGCTCAAGTTTAAAGAGTCACAGCAAGGTTAAATTGTAGTGCATATGTTTCTACTGACAGATAAAACCTATGAAACACCTGATGAATACTCGGTCTGACATACTTTTGGCTGGTGTCTCATTTCTGGAGTCTATCATTATTTAGCTGAAATTCTTTCATATCTAACAGGAAGTTCAGATTTTCACCAACTACAAAGAGGTGCTGAATAACTCTGTAGAGGCGTTATGGTCTAGTGGATATATCACATGGACTGTAGATCTCAAGGTACAGTGTTTGAATCCCAATAATCTACATATGCCACTCTCCACCCAGGAGTGAATGCTTACCCAATATGATTGAGCACTAATTACTTTGGTTGATCAGCTACAGCCAGCTATAGATAATGATGCCTATATAAGTGCCATGAGCACACTGTGTAACGGATACGAGTGCTATAAAAGAAGCCATTATCATTGGAGGACCTCTAGTGCTCAAGTGAATCAATTAATCATTTCCGAAGGTATGGGGTTGTAAAGAATGACAGAGAATCACCAAAGAGAAAGAAACTTACTTGCAAGTGTGACATGAGCCTTGCGGCTTTCAATGAGTCCTAGAGCCTTCACTTAGCTGGTACAGTAGAAGACACCCGTCAGCTGTTGAACAGGAGTACCTGGCATGATCTGTAATGCTCCCGTTGGTAGAAGGTTGTAGTAAATTGAATTACGTACATTAATATAATTCTCGTTCCTGTACCATTCAATGTCGACATCGTCTGAAAGTTGGGCGGAGCAGTTGAGTGTAAGACCGGTACCATTGACCACTAGGGCATCGCGTGGTTCCATGGAGAAGCGATGATTGCTGAAGCGATACTGAGATGCTCCTGGGTAATGGAAGAAAAAACACAGTAAAGTTTTAAAAATACAATCAAACAGTTTGAGCAAATTCACAAATCCAGGCTAAAGTTGGATTTAGAAAAAAAATTAATTTAGATATTTTTAGAAAGATGTAACCTTCATACAGATAGTTTTTTGTCAGTTGATGATCACTTCAAAGTGAAAGTCATTTTTTATATTATATAGTCTCATTTTAGAACAACAGTGACCTCACATCTAAGGTAGATAGCAAGTCAGGTTTTGTCACAGTGTATATCATCCACACTTGAATTATCATATTCAGATCCAATAATGTCCTTTGCTTACGCAATCCCCTGATTTCAAGAGTAACATTTAAGATAAATGGCTATTAGGATTTAAAGTCACTAAAATTACTTAAGCGTTTGGAGCAGCATGGACATTTTTGGGAATAATGAGCCTTATAGACAATGATGTATAATCGACTTCAAGTTGAAAAGTAAAAGGTGTACGTGTTAACTTTGGTTTAGACATTCAATTTCATGAAAACATTTAAAGGGTCAAACACCTGTGTAATGAACAATTACATTTCCTTTGTTTGGAATATTTCTTTAAATGGCAGTCATTGCTATTAGTGAGTGATGGAGAAGCGTTGATCTCCATCGCCTAACCGCTATGCACTCAATGGTGATACACAACTTCCTTCCTCTATTCATCTACAATTGACACTTTGGAGACAAAAAGGTTCAAGCCCCAGGGTACTGACTTTCAAACCAAAATTTCCCTGATTTTCAAACACCCTTCCTAGACCTGCAGGGCCTCCTCCTTAAGTTGAGATTCAAAGCTGTCCTCTTACAAATTGCGCACAAACTGCAGCCAAATTGGACTGAGTCATCGCGTGAAAACACGCTCCAGGGAACGTGGAGGGTTTTATAGTCGATACTCTAATCTGGTCGGGGCAAAGGAAGAAAAGTACCAGAAGCCCCAAGGTTGATTTGATTTGATCCGGGAGACAGGGGCAACACAGGGAAGAAGAGATCTGGGTAAGGACAAGAACAACAACAACAAAAACAAGAAGAAAAAAGGAAAAGAAGAAAAAAGAAAAAGAAAAAGAAGAAAAAGAAGGTGAATGAGAAGGAGAGGATGGAGAAAGAGTAACAGAAAAGTAAGAAACAAAAGAGTGAAGATGATAGAATGAAGATGTCTATCAAACTTGAGAGTGCACACAGAAAAAGATTGTGTTAATTAGGGCATGCCTAAATTTGTGTTGAGAACTAAAAGGTAGGGAAGTCTACATATTTGTTGTGCATTGACCTAAAATCATGGGATAAACCATCAAGAGATTAAGCATAAGGAGGGATCAGAGGGGAGGATACACTTTAAACAGTGGATTCCAAAGATGAAGAGAAGGGGAAAAGGTGTTTGGTAAAAAATAGCAACACAATGATGAAATAATACTTTGGACAGGACTTGCAATTTCAGATCATTGATTTCATGTTGACATGCTGGTAGAAATATATGGCCGATGTCAACGAAAGATCATAGAAAATTTCAAGGGAGAGTCAAACGTGTCTCTAAAAAATTACACTGGGTATCATAAATGTCTATGGGGTGAGGCATACTTAAGTTGAGAAATATTTTTCCTTTCCAGATCCTCTCACATGAGGGGATTAACTTGATGAATTGTCATTCCATAATTCCTCGACCTTAAAATAAAAGTAATTCCATGAGCAAAGTGTGTTCTTGCTCTTAAAAACCATGCATTATGCCAAAAGTGTAATTATCTTGAAAGAGAAGCAGGTCTTCTACCAATTACACCAATTAGCCTACTATCCATAATTAGATGAGTTAAATCATCCATTATCATTCTTGACAAACACATGTTTAGGCACAAAGTTTTAGAAAGAGATGCCAGTACCTGTAACCCTGGCCTGTAACATTGACACAAAAAGCCACTTTTTTACTGTTTAAGTACTACCAAAAAATGAGCAAAAATCTCATCTAAACTGTCTCTCTTCTCTTCTCTTCTCTTCTCTTTCTGTATGTATGTCTCTATCTGTCTGCCTGTCTGTCTGTGAGTCTGTCTTTCTATCTGTCTGGTTGGCTCTATCCCTCTCCTTTCTATCCATCTCTTGTCTCTCTCATACACCGCCTACACACCAATATACACATTTACTACAAGCCCGATTAGTCTTACATTACATCTGCAGCAGCTGGAATTCAAGGTTTTCCCAATGATCAGGTTTGGTCTGTATCAAAGGAGTATTTGTTTAACCCATCCATTACATTTGTTTACCTACTATGTTATATTACACTTTGCATGGATTTTGAATCTGTTTCAAGGCCCACTCTATTTGCACTGCTCAAATGAAACATTGCACTGTAAATATTCCCGGTCTCATTCATGAAGGATCAATACTGAGATATGCATCAAAGCAAATAAAACTGCAGTAATTCTGTGACTAATATTGAATTGGAAATCTTACTTGGACTATCATTTCTTTCTTACCAACCTACAAATTTGATCACAGATGCTTCTTATACATCGCTTTGGGGTTATCTTTTGTATATGTGTCTCAGTTAGAATGTACAAGCTTTATGATGTAGATTACAGTTTCTTGATCAGTCTTCATATAGATCATATGATATAAATGGAAGTCTGCATTCTTTGGTTGTTTGTAATATTCCTCTTGCATGCAACAACGTCCAAGATGAACAACAAATAAACGTGACAACTAAGCAAGACTGATTATTGCAGTAGCGCTGATAATTGCATGGGACGTTTCGTTCAGGCATATCATATCTGGATAATCCTAGCAGCTTTTCTTATCACTCATCACTGACCCACAGACTCTCCCTTAGTCCCACTCATACTAATTGCGTGTCACACAAAAAAGACATGCTGTTGGTGACAGACAACAGAATGGCTCATTGCTGCATGAAGTATCACTCCATGCAATGTATAAAAAATAAGATTACAGTTTTAAATCTAGATGAACACATGATATAAGAGAGGGATTATATTTGTAATATATAATAATATATGAAAATCAAATGTTGAATTTGACTGCTTACTCTAATTAACTAGAGATTGGATGAGCATCAGGAAAATACATGCTAATTTTGTTGATGTTTTCATTTTGCTGAGATGTTAATGTACAGACATATTATTTAAATCCCCCTTTTATGCATGCATGAGGAAAATCAAAGAAAAGCATCAGTGTTGTGGTCTAGTGGATTACTTTTCTGATTGTGAACTACAAGGTAAAGGGTTCAAATCCTGTCGCTGCACTAATGTCCTTTTGTCACTACATTAATCTACATTTGCCACACTCAACCCAGGAGTAGTAAGTGGGTACCTTGTAGGATTCATTCCTTGAATGCATAGAGATGTTATATCATAATGTGATTTGCACTATACAAGAATATTATGAGTGTTATGCTTCACAAAGTCTGCTAGCTTGGAACATTACTAATGCAGGTTGATAGGAGCATCTCTAGCGCCCCCAAGAGGATGCTATGCGGAAAGCTCTCATTCAAAATACATATTTCAGCACTGAGCGTCAAGAAATATGCGTAATTGCAAAAATGGATGAGATGGATTTAGAACTGGAGTAACTGCAGATGTGACCAGTTTGCCGAAGTGTGAAGTTACGTGCCACATGGGACAGGGGAAAACATGATGGAAAGATCCAATAATCCTTGGGAGTTCCACCAACCATGTCCATACTCAAGTGTGTAGAGGTCTATTCGTGAAGTGCCCTTTATTAAGAAGATGTATTTCATGTTTGCCTGCATATAACAGACACAGATAATTCTTCCCCTTCATGTCAGTACTGCAAAGATAAATACAGATTGACTAATTATTCATCACTATAATTCAAGGAATTAGAAATGACTGATAATATTTGACACCTCATATTTTATCAAAAAAAGTTGTTTTCTCTCTCCTTTTCTCTTTATTCCAGATCATAAGAGCTTTAATGCGATCATGAACATAATTCTTGAGTACAATTTTGCAGTCCACTCTTTTACAGCCTTACCCAAATCTATCACGTAACCAAGCTTCATTAAAATAAGAGCTTTGAATGATATTCATTTTGTGCAATTTAATGGATGGATACATGCAGGTTTGCATCAGGTAAAATTGAAAACCTAAACACAGACATGTCTGCAAAAAGAAGGCGTACCCTTTGAAAATGATATATTGTCATAACGAATATCGATGGGAAAGTGCTATTGCTGGGCAACCATCATGCAAGTAAGAATGTGTGCTTGATAAGTTTAGCTTACCTGGTCAATATTATTTCCAATCAAGAAAACTGATGGGACGAAATAAAAATCACGTTCTATACTTTCCTCTAGGGCTGGGAATAAAACTTCTCATCTCAATCTGTTTTCAATCATGACCTTTCATCCCAATCTTCTTAAATGTCTTTATGTTTCAATCATTCTGGCTTTACAATCATCAATCCATACTCTCTTCCAGTACTGTCAATATTATAATAATATGTGTAAATTCTATATTGGTGTTTAGCTGGTGTAATGATGCAAATAGATACATGGCCATTGATATATAATTATAGAAATATGCATGTTGAAGTTTTGACCTTCTATTGACATCTGAACAAGGAATGTCAGTACATCATGTTATAATTTATTTGTATTAATTATTTATCCTTTCATTCCAAAACTAATAACTTGAAAAGGGTGACCCAAAAACACATTTTTGACTTTTAATCATTTGGTGATTTGCATATAGAACAATATACATGTATATTTGTATTTTATACGTCTGTCTTATCAGATTACAGATCTCATCTCTAATTCTTTTATTTATTTTATCCACAAGATCATCACAGAAAGATGTACATGTAGTTAAAAACAGAGTTCTGTTATTGAGAATTCTCACTCGTATCATTCTTTTTCTTTTTCTAAGTAGATGAAAATATAATCGGTTGTCCATCCTACTGAAAGAAACACACTCCATCCCAATACCCATACCCAATGACATAAATGATGCAAAACAATCAAATAAAAATCAACAAATCATCTTCACCGGGGAGTTCAAAAAATTGATAGTCACTTCACATGCTAGGCATGAACTCACATGAGTCGCTGAGCCTGAAATAAGAGGATGATGAGGATTGGTACTGAGATGCGTATGGTAGGTAAAACGACGCACCAACCCACACTGAATTAAGAGTGCACTCGTTTGCTAAAGACATTACTCTCAGCATAGCTCAGTGTATGTATATCTATTGGGATTACGTGAAATAGGGCTTGATAAAGGAATGACCTCCATGACTGCCCTTTCACGTTCTACCCTGCCTCCGCAGTCATGATAAACCATTATTTCTCAAATAAAATCAGTATTTCAGACTGAAAAGTCAGCGCTGACTACAACTCTACTGATTTTTCATGTCATTCAATTTATTAACATGGCTCCTCCTGAGATATAGGCAAGAGATTCTATAAAGTGCATGGAAGAGGTCTGATGGTCATATTAGTTTGTCTGCCTCTCATTTGATGTAATGAATGACTGTGGAAAAGAGGAAAATATATTCACCTTCACATTAATATTCAATTAATCACTTTGCTCCAAGATAATCTCATGATGAAATAACTATAACTAAGAATACTCCTTTGATTCAGGGACAATGACAGAACAGTTCCTTCTAGCAGAAAGCAAATATTTACTTATAATTATTCTTGAAGAATAACATATGTGATTCTTTCACTCTAATTGAACAGAGCAAATATCTACGGAAAGGCTAAAACATTTTTTCTTACAATTATTAAAAGGGCAATAAATCCCAACGAAATATAGGAGCTGTATAGATCCATAAGAATAACAACTCATGTGCATGATAACACTTTCAAATGCAACATCAGTGTCTAATCAGTCAGTGTGACAAGGTAATACTACCCAAATGTATATCTAAAACTAAGAATGAGGGAATGCAGAGCCTTAACACATACATTTACATTCCATAGAAGTCAATTTCAAATCTTTGGAAACCAACTTTGACACATATTAAGCAGGTAACGTGAGATGACATAAGGAGAATATATGAAGGCATGAACATGTAGCATCTTGAGGGGGGCCTGGAGCCATTGGCTTAATTTAGAAGCCGACTGACTGCTACACGAAATTCATCCCCACTAATGGATCTGGACTTAAGACTCTAGACAGACTGCAATGATTTGCCTGGATGATGTTTGCTTCGTTTATTCTTTATCCCGAGGAAATGCAAAATGATGAGCAATAGATCACGTTTCAGATGATGGGAAACATAGCAAGACAAAAATGTAAGAGAGAGTAAGGCAGATATGGAGAGATGAAGGGGAGGGGAGAGTAAGAGGAATATAAAAAGGATGTCTGAGAAATTTTTGGAAAGGGACTTGTGTCAAAGTCATGTGCTGGTTGAGAAAGTTAATGATCGTGGGTGGACAGACAAGCGACAAGTTCAATCCTGGTTCGATCTTTGTTTTCGATTTAACTGTCCAGCGCCCACCCCTACCCTCCTCTCTCTTTCTCTCAAATCCTCATTCGTCCATTTACAGCATCTCGTTATCTCTGCCTCTCATCTGGGGAGGACGATTGCATTTCAAGCAGGAGACGTGATAAATGGCATTCAAACGACAGATTTCAATTCGTAAGAGGTGATAAGCAGCATAGATACCTTGGTCTATCGATTGCCATACATTCAAGACACACAGACCCATGTGTATGGGGTTATTCTTGCAATGAAAGGGGTTAATATTAATGAATGGAAAAGAAATTGACATTCATAGATTAATTGATTTAAAAACAAGATAATCACTTACACCTTGCATTCAAAATTGTAAGACACTCGCCTATTCATTCAAACCATGCTGCATATGTTTACCACTTTGCCAAATAATAACTGCACAAAAGAAAAGGGAATGGTATTTGCTACTTATTCTGTATCTAACATAACTCTCTTTCTCTATTTCTGTTAATTATTTATTATTTGAATGAGGGTATTAAACATTACAGTACAATCCTGCCTCACAAATCTGTTGGTTGTTTTTTTCTTCTTTTACTAAATAACAGCACTCTTATTTTCAAATCTCTCTCTCTTTCACTTTTCACATCTCTCTACATTACTACAATCCATTTCTCATTTTCTGTCATTCCACCTGCCCTGTTCAGCTACATGTGGCATACTTTTCACACCATGGATACGTGTGAAATACCAACCAACCCAAGTATTGCAATAACTCCCTGCAGGCTTTAAACACCTGTAACATTTAACGGAGTGTAAACTGTCCTGGCACATGGAGTATATGTTTTGGTGTGTGCTCCTAAATGTCAGAGTAACATTTAAAGTTGTTTTTCTGCCCTGGAGAAGTCACCAAACATGGGCAGGTTTAGGATTTCCACAATAATCAAACAAATTTGAACAGCCTGGATACTTGCAAGCATGGATATAAGCAAAGATGATTGGAGAAAAAATGTGGCTTGCTGTCCACAAAAGAGTGTTTACACTGTTACTTCTAATGCAAGTAATCACTACATGATCTGTTTAAACATTATTTATTTGTTCATTAAATATTGACCCCTACTTAACTTAAATTTTTTAGGTCTTACAAATATTAATATAATTAAATAATGCTGACACAAATACAATTTTCTCATTCTAAACTGCATGTCTATGAACTGTAATATTTTAGCAAATGTAACTGTACATGGAACTGTAATGCATTATTTCTGTAGTTTTGAACATTTTGATAATATAGAAATACACTACAAATTTCATTGTCAGAACAAAAAGCAAAAAATAAAAATTCTTTCCACTACATAATGGCACCATATCTTAAATTTGCATTACTGCAAGCAAACTTTGTATCATTTCTGCATTCTTCTTTTATTTCATTTTGATTCCAAAATGTAACTGTACGTGGAACTGTAATGCAATATTTCTGTACTTTTTAACATTTTGATAATATAGAAATATACTACAAATTTCATAGTCAGAACAAAAAGCAAAAAAAAAATTCTTTCCACTACATATATGGCACCATATAAATTTGCATTACTGCAAGCAAACTTTGTATCATTTCTGCATTCTTCTTTTATTTCATTTTGATTCCAAGGTAACACATGCATGCCAACGAGATTAAAGTGTACACTGTGTGACAGGTCAATAGAGAGTCACACTGAAGCAAGAGAACACGAAATAGACATAGATGGGCCTCATTCGCTTGGGTGTAAAACAGATTATTTCCTATCATTCAAAGTAAGAGGTTTGACAGCAAGATTGCTGGAGTGTAAACTCTCTTCAATCTTTACCCGCTCCAAGCAGTCTTGAGAATGACACGCGATATTACTCTCTTGCAGATTCCCCGCTCAGCATCAACGAAGGTGTGAGGATGAATGACATGAAATCGAAGCAGAACTGCTTCACCCTTTTTCCCTCTCTCTACCTACTCTCTCTCTCTCTCTTGCTCTTCTCTTGGAGATATGAGAAATCATCTTCTTGACTTGAATGTAATGAAATTAGCAAACAAAATTTCCCTCCGGATTCAAGCAATTTTAATATCATTTACACTTTGGGAAAAGAAAGGATGATAACACTGGTTATGGGTAAAACTGAAGAAATCTTATTCTCTCTATTTTGAAATTCTGCCAATAACATTTCCCTTTGTAGTAGTAATCATAAGACTTACTTAATGCTATACTACTTATTTAACTTAAATGAACAACAAGCCATTTGAATACAGCATGTACCAGTAGAAAGCCATTTACATTCGAAATAATCCCCTAATACAGTTGTATATATTTCTAACCATTAAAGACTTTTACACAATTCACAATCCTGCATTATCCCTTTAACTGCATGCAACATTAAACATAGACCTCTTAAACGATCTCTAAAGTATGCTAAAATGAGATGGGAAGGGGGGAATTTGTCACCAATTGGACACAATAAATGCAGGTCCTTTTCAATCCTTTGAATACAAAAAATCATGGATATGAAACTAACATATCCCTGAAAGAATCTTGTATTGTGAAACTTCAAAGAGTGAGGCCAGAGAGGAAAACTTTGTAGCCATCCCTAGAAAGGGATTGTTTAATATACCTCTAACAAGATTTGACGCATGAGAGGTCAACTACTTTTAATCATCCTATAAATACTGGGAAATCTGGCTTTGAAAGTTGAATGATTCCTATGCCTCTATCTCTCTGAATTTCTCTTATTTTTTGTATTTTTTTCATTCTCTGTATAGGTCTACATGTATCTGTATTTTTTGCCCCCACCCCTTATATCTCTCTCTCTCTCTCTCTCTCTCTCTCTCTTCTCTCTTCTCTATCTATCAATCTTTCTCTGTCTCTATCTCTCCCTCTCTCTTCCGTACGTCATATCATTTTGAACTTGGTACAACATTGTGACTCAAGAACATTTATAATGAATCCTTGATTTTAAACAATATTTCACTTGTACTACTTTTTTTAAAACTTTGATATAAAATTCCTATTCATTATGAAAGTCATTACTTAACATCCCTGTTGTCATACCCCACCCCCCCCCC
>BEXV01000171.1:30592-46335 GCA_003118195.1 Hemicentrotus pulcherrimus | reverse complement strand
CCCCCCCCCCCATATTCTTTCTAGCTTTTAATTTTCCCATTCTAATAAGAGGCAAATGAGTAACATGTTTCCACACACTTCCAAATGGTTTGATTTTGCGAGTTGATTACTAATGCCCATACGAAAAGAAAATGTATCTTTTTGTGCCTCCTTTATTGGAAAATGCAGAATAAATATTAACTACACATAAAATCAAAGGTGTTTTCCCTCAAAAGACTGTCACAGAGTAGTCTGGACACACCTAAATGCCATCTAGTCTATCTTCCAACAGTACATGTACGTTATGGGTCTCTACTAAAGAAAGAAAAAGTGTTTACTTCTCGCTTCTTGCATGATTGTAAGGTATTTCTTGGATGAGTAGATTTGACATCTTCAGACACAAGCCATGCATGGTCCTACACGTTCAGAGTGCTTATTTAAAAGCAGTCTAAATACCATTTTGCTTGTCCCATAACAGTTGACTTATGGGGCCCAGACCCATGGATTAGGTCGTGACTAGAGTTTGGAGGAACAATGGCAGAAGCACTGTAATAGATTCCTCAAGTCTCTGCGACTTATTAGTATCAATAGTTGAACCTTTATCCTTTAAAAGAAGTTGTTTTGGACTACAAAATGGTTGACACAATATCTAATCAGTGTATTTTTTTAACAAGTCTTGGAGCTTTGATATTTGGATAATGGATGCAAGATCCATTATGCACTTTGTGGGGAATATCTCTAGTAAATCTGAACTCTCCTACTTGGATAATATAGGTGAAATCATTGTCAATCAGCAACCAACTACAGGATAAGGAAATGAAACTTGGAAAATGTGACACTTCAAAATTTATATTAGAGCACCTTCTATGATCCCTGCATTTTCTTTCTTCTCTCCTTGGCTCTAAGCTCTCTTTAAAGGTAAAGACCAGTTTTGGTAACGCCCCCCTCTCAAAGATTGAAACGGAAGCTCTTATTACCAATCATGTGAAAGAATATGTTTTGACTAGTATGTGATACAAATTTTGCCGGGAAACCGCCTACTAATTGATATATTTGATAAATTATTATATCTATCTGGACCGGATAGATATCTCGCACGTGTCGCGTAGTCCCATATACATCTTTCTGTGTACAGTGCTTGTAACTTTACCAAGACCGGGCCAAATTTCTTATCACTTTGATGATTCCAGAACCATGCAGTACACACCAATACTTATGTGCTAAATGATCAACCTTTTCTGATCGATTCCACAACATTTCTTTCACAATGCAATCACATGACCAGAACTGGTCTTTATCTTTAATATGCCTTGCTTAATGTCAATGTTTTCAAAATATTTACCTCCCTGGTTTATCATACTAAAAGTCTAACAACAGAAAGAGGGAAGGAATAGAGGAAATTGATGAAAGAGGATAATTTGAAAGAAATACTTGGAAGAAAAGAAAACAAAAAGCTGTATATAAATGACAATGTGATCAATCACAGGTAAGTCCTCACTAAATCAAACAAAGAACCACAGTTGAGCAAAACCTAATTTTGACTTTCACTTGCCTGGAATATGAATTCTAAAGCCTAGGATTGGATATCGAACTCCGAAAAGTGAAGCTTTACATTCCTTTCTGACTGTTGACCAAAGGTTTCAGATTCAAAGTTGAGAAATTCTTATTAGGCACTCTCTCCTAATCTCCAAGAAAGTTCTTAATGGGGAGGGGTTTTTCTCTTTCGAAATCAAAGCAGCGATGATTGATTTTGTCCCAGTTTGATCTCCTTGGAATCCTTACCCACATCAATCTCTGCCCCAACCCTCTCTCTGGACCAAAGCTGAACCCATCCCACTCAGCCAATCCTGCGTTGTGTCTCCCATCGGTTTCTCTCATAGTAGAATGGTTGGAAAGCAACAAAGAGAAAGAAGTACCATCATGGAAGGGGGGGGGGCAGGGAGGTTTGAATGTAGGATGAGGGGTCACGGTTGAGGCTCCTGGGACTAAATTCAGCACCCAATCTGTAAACTACATGACCTTGAATGGTACACTGGAGGATTGCCATTAGAGAATATACTGACAAACAGGGGCAATCGGAATATCTTTCATTTACAATGCAGCTTTTGGAAGTGAAAGCATCCAGATTATTTGCATGACATTCTAATGGGTTTCAACAGTAAAATTCTCTTGGAGGGGGCGCCTAACTACTCAACTTTTTTTTTAACTCCTGATCTCCCATTACCTCCTTCATTAAAAAAAAACACACACACAACGAAACAAAATATCTCAATTAAAATAAAATGAGGAAGGAGTACAAAAAACAAGACACTCTCTCCCATGAACTTTATCATCTTAATTTGCTCACATCAACTTTTGCTCTACTCTTAGCCAGACACATGACATAACATCCTCAAGAATCCTGTTATGGATAGCTTCATCATGTGAATCTGCCATTTATCAGTGCATGCATTACCAAATACGAGCCTGACAAAGGATACTTGAAAGAGAAATTTATGACATAAACAATTTACCATGACATCACAGTGACATAAAACAGGACTCTGCAATGTCATGGCAGACTCCCATGGGTGCTATTATATGGTTGCTTGGTCATGAAAGAAGATATCCCTCTGTTAAACATCTTGATGCATCATAAAGTCATTACATGTCACCATGTCCCTCTTTAGTATGCTGTTTTTAAATTGGAATAGAACCATGTGTCCTCAAGCATCCATCTAAGTTGAATATCTGTATATATCAATGAGGTTATGGTGCTATAAAAGCTCAATCCCAATGTATTTAAGAAAGGACTGATGCTAGACAGCTGATGTGAATAAGAGACCTTGTGATCTTACCTTTCAATTATTAACGAACATCAATGAAGCAAGGGGGAAATATCACGTTCACCAATAAATTGAATTTTGTTTTTTTTTCATCACAAACTCAGATGTTGTTTAGACTGCACAATGACCAGAAAGTCAAGGTAAAGTAAAATGAAGATATATCATTCCAGAGTGACAATCCAAATTCTGTCAAACAGTTGTCCAAAGGGAATGATACTGATTGAGAGGTCGTTAAATTTGTTTTCTTAAAGATGGATTGATATTTTGTATGGGGAAAAAACTGTGATCTGCTTATTGTTGACCTGACCCTTCATTTATTCACCTGTAAGTCAATCTACTAAAAGCCAACCAAGAGATGCTTGGATTTTTATCATTAGTGAGATGAAAAATAAGAGGTATGATGATATTCTGATCACCATCATATTTTACACATCAACCTTCTAATGAGCTTTCTCCCCAGGAGAGAATGGCAAGTGATGTCACGAGAGATATTGACCTTAAATTCTGTCCACTTTCCCAAATTTAACATACATGAAAATTGCCCACTCTTCACCTTTTAGAATAACGAGGAACCCCAATTTACTTATGTATCAGTTCAGATTTGAGAGTTTGTAATTTTACAAAATTATTCTATGCTTTCTATGTATTCATATTCGAGGGGTATTGGATTTGACTTCTACCACAGAAAAACAACCTACATGCAGGCTTGTTCAGCAACGGACATATTCTGCAGCTGTCCATGAATTTGTTACACATTTTTGCACTTTCATCTTTTGTTGTCGGCTAACTTCAAACACAGCACTGGCTGTCTTCAATCATTTCATCTTTCATGGTGTGAGGACTGGGATCAACAGCACAATAATGAGAAACAAAAAGGACAGAGAGAGGAGAAAGGGAGAGAGAGAGAGAGAGAGAGAGAGGGGATATTGAAAAGGACAGAGAGAAAGAGAGAAAGAGAAAGAAAGGGGAGAGAGAAATAAAGAAAGAGACATGAATGTAATAGTTTCGAGTCTTCACAGGCCGAGAATAGCAGCAAAGAGAGAGGACATCATTAATAGAACAATAATTATCAAATACATGACAGATAAACAGGAATAAAACATTTTAAGGAGAAAAACTTATGGGCTCAAAAAAAATCCACTGAGGATTAGTGAGAAACATGTTCTTTAAACGGTATAACAGAAATTAACTCTGAGCATTGGCATAAACATTGTGTTTGATTGATTTTTCGTTACTGCAAGAAGTAGGTCTTTGTGATATTTTATGAAAAATTACATACTGCCTTAAAAATGCTATGAACTCGCAGATCCAGTTATACATCTCCAGTGAGACAGATTTTATTGACCTTATTTCATCACATTGGGTAATAATCAAGCAGCTGAATCAACCTTGACACTGCCCCTGCCTTTGCCCCTTGCCCTAAATATCTGGCATTCACTTTAGCCTTATTATGGAGTGCTACCGATCTGCACCCCTCTTTGTAGGATTTAGAGCTGACCGACCTGATCTAGCCGTATCAGGCCAATTTAAACTGCAGAAAATTAAATTGGAAAAACCATTGGTTTTTATTAACTACCATTTACACTACTGGCAAAACAAAATGTTGGTTTTGGCTACTTTTGTGGTTTTTTGTGAGTTGTGCGCACTCGCAACGTGTCACTGCTCCGCATTCGGAGCAAAGAGAGGAATGTGAGCAAACCTGTCTTTTGATAGCATCCTTTACACTGCAAAACCAAGCAAGTTTCGGCCAGTGTTAACAAAAAAAAAAATGTTTTTCACTACCTAGTTGCTTTATCAGCTTCTGATGAAACTCCAGAACATGACAAAAATCCAGGTGTTTTTCCTGCAGTGTGAATACCCCTCCTGAAACCGTTAATCAAGGAGGTCAAGTGTAACCTTTAAATCATAGATGGATAACTTGATAGCTAGCTGCTAGCCCTTTCAAATTCAATTCAAAATGTAGTATTAAATGATCGGGGTCCACAATGTCAGTTAATGTATCGATTGCCTTGCCTAAGAAAACTCCACTTTAAATATACATAAAAGGTTTAATAATCTCCAGTACCCATAACCAGCAAAGTAAGGATAATACTCAAAACAAATATATCAGAAGTTTATTAAACCTTGCTTGTGCCATCAAGTTTGAAAACATTTATCATAAATTCAACACTGTGACTCAATGGTAAAATTATTCCATGTTATCAAATTTTGTATCGTGCTTTGTACATCATGCTGACAGGATAGCTTTTGCATTACCTGAATACATTTGAATATTGAGTACCGGTACTACAAACTATATATGGCACGGAATGGGTTAGGCATGCCTTAAAAAGAATAAAGAATTAAAATGACACTATCTCTTTATATAATTTATAAATAGTAAATATAGTGTTTCTGATACAGACAACAAATTAACAAAACTCGGCTATACAAGGCGGCATGGTACAGTATATAGTTCAATTCATGACAATCACTGTCTGCATTTTATCTCTTCTTCAACAGCAAAGTCGAACTAAGCACCAAATAACAATTACATGAAAGATGACCATTTTCTTGGATGGTAGCTTCTAACATAATGCATGTTGAAGCAACGTCAATAAAAGAGAAAAAAAACTCCCTTCACAGACTCTTTTCAATGACAGACTTCAGAACAAAAAGACAGACTTCTATAGCTTATAACACAATAGAAAGAAAAATGTGAGGTTTCAGTTTAAAGAAAGCCCTGTTTTGGGTCCCTTTACCATTTACAGGTCTTGCATCATTTGGTCTGTATTTTGTCCTTCGCCATTGTGAAAAGAGCTATTTTAATTCAAATTTTGAGGTGGTTACTATGAAATGAATTGAGCTTTGTTACTGGAGCAACCAACCAAAAACATACGATTGATGAGTGGCAGTGAGACAACTGGGAAAAAAATTGTGTGGGCCCCTATTCTTTGGACAATACTTATCCCAAGGCTGCGAAAATCACACAGAACTGGACATGGGAGTTTTGACTGGAAAACCAAACACAACCTAGATCTGGTGGCACTCACACTTCCTAAAGCTACAACTTCACACAAACATGACTTTTTTTTTCCCAAGCTGTATTCAGTAGACCTTGACTTTGCGGAGGAGTGGTGGCAAATATCAGACTTTTCTTTCAAGAATCACTTAGCATTCCTTTATGTATTGTGAGCCATGAATCAAAAGAGAAAGAAAAATTGATAAAGCTACTGTAACACTTGATAGCAAATTTACTGTCATAAACAATATGTGAGGAATTGAAAGCCTTTGTGTTCATTAAAATCTTTACCTTTCATATTGAGATTATCACAGATCAGATGTGCTGTGATTCATATCAAGAGTTCTTGTAGTTATCACTATTGCACAAATAACATAGATTGCATATTCTCACTGTTATTAAATATCTGTTGTTCAGTTAAAAAGGTTATTTACATCAATTTATAAAAGCGCCTTCTACCTTGCTGCTAAAATACAAATGACTGCATTTTCCGCATCATCCTCTGAAAAACAGGGGTGGAAAAAAAGGTAGGTTGTTTATAATGAGGGAACCCATCCCTGCCTGTCACGTCTCTGGCAGGACTCTGAGATTGAGAATATGCCCTGAAAAGGAAGGAGGTTCTTTGCACAGCTAGGTCATTGCCATTGCTACCAAAACCAAGCCATAATCACGGTCCTAATCAAGCCTTAAACACTACCGATTTGGGTTTCAGCTCATCACTGTAAGACAAGACCCCTCTTCTCACTGTCATCCACAGAGGGTTGGTGAGTGGGTAGGAGAGAGTGAAGACTGAAGAGGGTGGGAGGTGGTAGTCTCTCTCTAACAGACCTCGTAATTCAACATCAGAGAAACCTCAATTTAGCCGAGTCTGATTTAATAGCCCTAGAAATCTTAAACAAGAGTTCTAGAGAGAGCACAGAAGAGCTCTTGAACAAAAAGCAAAAAACTACAACACTCATCCTAGCAGATAACTCAAGAAGATCATATCCTGTCTAAAAAAAAAAAACAGAACAGTATTTTACACTGTAATCATCATAGTAAAATCCTACAAAATAAGATGTATTTTGAAGAAGGGAAGAACAGCAGTGATATTTTCAACAAGGTGGGTGCTTTAGATACCATTTAAAATGAAAGACTTCTCATATTCCTGTACTGATCTTATTTAAATGAAATACCAATGACCCTAATCTGTTTCTTCATTCTCACACCAAATTACTAGGTGCAGTAACGGAAGAAGAGAAAATACAGTTGTGAAGATTATTAGGTGAAGGGAGAATGTTTTTTCCTTCTGATTCAATGTCAAATCGAAGCATGCATTTGACAAAATCCCTGTAAGAAAGAGATAGCATATCAGCTAGTCATGCCATCTCAACTGACCCAGGAGTCATTGAGTGGAGAAAGTAAGATGGAGATGAAAGCAAAGACATCAGTTTCTCTTACACCACATGCATAGATGTATTCAGAGCAGCAGAATGGCATATTCTAAACTGGATATTGCTCTTCTTTCAAGCTGCTATAGTCAGAAAAACTAGATTCAGTCAGCCTCTTACAAATATGAACAAACACCAAGCAGTGGAGTTGGATCTTCTTGTCCTATATATCCTAAAATAAAAGTTACCATTTTCATGAGAAAAAAATTGATCTAACAAAAACTAAAAAATCTGTCCATTTTAGGCTGTGAACAGATTTGTAAGGTCCAGGATGGTCAGAGCACTTGAATAAATGAAGCATTACTATCTTCTCAAAATCTACCAAATTTGAGTATGCCTGTATCTTTCCCAACTTGTGAGTAGGGATTTCCCCACTCCTATTTTTCTCTCAAGATACCTGTATACATTTGGTAAAAATATTGAAGTAGTTCAATCCTCTCCTCCCTCACTAGCTCTCATGTTCATACATAGGCCTGTTTACACATCCCAAACACCATTTAGAAAATCACAAATTTTAGGGACTGCTATTTACACTAGTGAAAAAACCCATAAAAAGAAGCTGGTGTTTGCTCATACCAATTTTTGGGTGATTAGTGCACATGCGTGACTAGTTGCTACTCTGCATGCAATCGCACAAAGCGAGTTGAGTGACGTGACGAAAAATCGGCATCATACCAAAGCTTTTATTTACACTGCAAAAATCTGTGAATTTTTGGCAGACATTTCATATAACTACACTCCAGAGGTTGATTTGTCCATTTTGTTTTTTTCATCATGTTTGCTGGAATGTGAGAAAATCAACGATTTTTGGTTGCAGTGTAAATGCAGCTCATGTTTGTGAGATTTGCTTCTCACTTTCTATTCATCAGAGGCAAGGGTTTCTGGGCATGCATAGTATGAGAGGTGGATGGAAATGAGTATCACTTACACCTTGCGGGGGTAAGTCAGGGGGCTGGCTTTGCATGTTAAAGAGCTCTCTGTCACACCTGCACCGAATCAATGGTTTAAGCCCTACTCGGAACACAACGAACAAACTGAGGCCTACTTGGGCTTGCCTTGGTACAGCAGAAACCCAAATCCCTGCACCCACAACTGCCTCAAAGCACAGATTACATGCAATACACAAAAATTGCAAGATTACCATTTTTCTACTATACCTCGCTTTCTGTATACCTCCATTGGGTTGGATTAGAATTAACAAAGACAGTGAATTGGGAGAAAGGGTCGCAAAAGGCGGAGTGAAAGCCAATATGAGTGGTGTACCAGAAACGTGAGTAATTGTTCTAGAAATTAGCATAGTTTGCAAGGAGCAGTGGTATATATGGGTAGGGTAAGGTTGCATGGGATGTCTGAAAGGCTGCTGGATGTATTTGAACAGCAGTCCCAGCTGATATCTGGTGAAGGGATGTCCTTCTACAATAAACAAAATACAGTAACACACTTATCCTCAGTAAGAAACAAAATTCTCTATCCACATGACACTGTAGGCTGTATTCCACAAAATCATTGAGATGACAAATCATCTATGTTTCATTCGATAACAAAGCTCTAGATCTGTATCATTTTTAATAACGAGACAAACAAAGAAAAACAAATACATTTGATTCTCTTTTTAGTACCATATGTTATCATCTAGCAGTCAATGTTCAACTTTGCATGTAAAGAATTAATCCTTGATCAATGAAAAAAGACTATGTTAAATAATAACAACACCTACAAAAGCCTACAATTATATAGCACACAGTTCTTCTACAATCTATGTTAAAGTTGCAGTCAAAGTATGATTACTATCCTGTCTTTAGACAAGCTAGCCTAAGGCACTGAACTTCCTACCATGTATCTATTTACTTGCACAGAATGCATGATAAATAGTACAATCATGTGTTTTTGACAGGCTGATATGATCACATCATATCGCATGGGAAATCTATTGCTAAGGGTGCAAAACTGCAAAAAAGTTTTAATTTTATAATTCACACTGGAAAAATATGGGTCGGTAAGACATTTTTACTCAGTGTAAAGTAACTGGGGTTTTTTTTTTATTGTTTTTTTTTTTACAGAAAGGCTCTACATGAATATAAAGTAAGTAATGTGACACCAGTTGAATATAATTGTAACTGACAAAGAATGATAAATGATTTTCATGCGAATTCCCATTGACTTGTCCTTAACTAGAGTGATACATGTGCTCTATTTTTCTGAACCTCAAGGTTGGCTTAGATGATTGAATGAACAGGGTAGCGGTTGCTTTGATGGTTGCTTTGATTTTTTGTGCTCTAAAGTTATTTTGCATGTATCATATCTTTTTCAATATAACTCTTTTTGTTGTAAGGCTTTGTGTAGCTTTGTAGAATCCCTGTTAACAAAAGACATGAAAATAGATTAAACTATTTCAGGGAGGTTGATTTGGTGCTTTCATTGGGAACTGGTACAAGATAAGGGGTGAGATATTGTGCAAGAGAAATTGTCAAAGAGTGAGGCCTATTCAAGTCATCTCCTTTCCACCTACTACTGGCAAAAGGGTGCAACTCAATTTTTTAATCTCCAGGAGTAATATGCCATACCTACAAAAGGACCTTTTCTTTCTCTTCACTGTTTCATTTTTATATCTTTCTCCTTTCACTCGTTTCCTTACGTGATTGACACCTCTCCAACAAAGAGTTGTTGAAATGTGACCTGACTTGCAATATAATCAAATTTGCACAGTTCACATTTTATTTGCCACATGAAATATCTTTGGTGGAGTATTTGCATCAACCATAATGTTTAGTGCATATTTTCATAAACCTGTCATATGAGGGGTGCATTCAGCTTGAATTGATATGAAGTGAGTTTCAAAATTGTGATCTACTTTAATCATTTGTACTCACTTCCAGGAAGATGCATACTATTGTTTGAGAATCATGTGGGATGTTTTTGGTTCTTACTTTCTCACTTATTTTCACATACCAGCGGCAAGTTCTTTTCATAGGACACTTACCATTATTTACGCAATGGAGTATTGTACAACAAATGGCTCTCTATTTCTTATTAAAGGTACTAAGTTCTGTACCCATTCTATAGATTTAAACAAATATATAACCTGTGTGAGAATATGCAAGTCTATCAGAAAAAGATGAAACAGGCCTTGGCCACAATGCCTACTGAAGCCTGCTGAATAATGGGGAATCTTGCCTATATGCAAAGCTTTGGCTTCTTGAGCATGACGATCTTAATTTTATCAGAATCTCATAAGTGTAATTCATAAATAGCATAAATATATAATGCAACATACAGGAGGTACATCACACATCATTTTATTATTCATTCATAGGATACATTTCCATTTATTTTAATGTGCGCATCATATCCCCATCCCATGAGAGAATTTCATTTCTGCTGATCATCTTTTGAAAGGCACTGGATGGTAGATCCATTCACAACTCATTATTTCTCTCAGATATCTTGGTATAGAACATAGCAGCATGCTCATTTAGCATCTGAATTTGGAAGCTATAACTTAAGTGTCCAATCCATGCAGCATTGGACTAATAAATATTAATCTTGCAAAATATGTTACTACTCTAACTGAACTTTGATTGAACCAAACAATCTTCGCTCTCCATCTGTTTCAAAACAACACAATATACCAATCCAAATTAGGTATTCAATTTTCCAATCTATTAAAAATTGATACTCTCACAATGCATGCATTCTCCATGAATATTTTAACGTGGTGTTAAGCTTGCAGGGGTTGGCTGGCAAGCATGTAACACCAATAGCATTTTACCAGGAGGCATGGTGAGGGGATGATGTCATTTAGTTGGCTGGAGCATTCCTGGTGATTTAAATTGGGACAGGGCGCTAGAAAGAGGTTCGTTACCTTGTTATCCCAGGAATGCCAAGTTGAGAGAGAGAGAGAGACGAGATTGAGATGTAACTCTTAGAAGTCATCACATGGTGAAACGTGTATGCACATCTATATTATTGGTAATATACATCCAAATCTAACCTTGCTCAGAATTAATTTGCAAGTTCTATGCATCAACATTTCATTCAGAGTGAGCACAGTGATTGAATGGGCTTACTTAGGAGATAAGTACGTACTTCACACTCCACAGTTGGGTAATTAATTTTGAACTATCATTTTACTTTTTTCCATTTAAATGATTGTATGAAATATAAGTCCAATAGTGGCAGTCTGATGGAATTACACATTTTGAATTTTCCCAACTCAATGACCATTCATCGATTCATTCATATCTGCCTTTGCCTTTGCCTTGGTTCCAAGGCATATTCTTTGAGAACTCTGAGAAGTTTCAGTCTTCCACTCTAAAAAATGCAATTGAGAACAGATGAGATATGAACAAGGATTTGTTACACTCTCAAATTTCTAATGAATACTAAACGAGATGTCTTAGACTCTTCTCAAAAACTCCCCATCATTTGGAAATTACATAGAGACTCCTGATATTTCATTTGTCATTCATAAACTAAACTCATTTACTAGTCCCTATCATTTACCAATGCCATCATCTTTGCCCAAAGCATCAAATGCGAATATTATACCATCCATCATATTTCCCTTATGGGGGGAAAACACAACTGTGTCTCCATGCTCCAAGTCTGTAAAATTGAGCCAAATTGCCCTCATTCATCACAACATTCATGCCTGACATGTGGGTGTAATAGACCCGGCTGGAGAATGTTGCCTATGTACGCATCGGAATGACTTGCATAAGGACTCCATGTAGGACTGTGCCACGGAGATGTCTTCCATGTGTACATAAAAGCATCTAGCAATCAATCCAGCCATTCCAACAATTCTACATCAAGTACTGCCCATTAGGCAACCAAGGTCACATGAGTGGATGGGTGTCAGAATGAAATAAACAATTAGTAACATGATACAGATACTAGCCTTTAAGGGATAATAAACATGCCAGAAAACTATTATCATCAAAATAATTCTGTATGACAGTTATAGAAAGATGACATCCACCCCAACTCATTAGTATTTGATACATATGACAAAACAACTTGTTTTTAGATAGTACGTTTCAGATCAAATTGGTCTCGTAATCTGGCGACCTGGGTTCAAAACCAAGGCGATGCACTAGTGCCCTTTGGTAAGGCATTAATCCTCATTACCCGGTCTCTCGGAGAGGACATAACGCCGGCGGTCCTCTGGTTGCTTACTAACATCTTAGCAGTCAGGTAAAATTACCACCACTACAAAGTTGTCACAATGATAAGGTAATGCTATCTCCTACAGATATGAAGTTTGTGGATACAAAACTTCATCCACATGACATTAACTTACGGATTCTATAGGACAAAGAGTAGATAAGGGTTCAATATCATTCATAACAATTGTATTCTTCATTAGAAATGGTCATCATAAAGACTTTAAACTGCCAAACTTGTTACCGGTAAAATATAAACATGTCTCAGTAAACATACTAGTAGATCAGATACATGTAACTCTAGGCTGTCGTGAAAAGCACAGAGGCACATACGTGCCAACACAAAGACAGCTTCATTTCCAAATATATTGGGAATACCATTTAAATCTGGCCTACTTCAATAACCTTGTTTAGAAACCCAGCATTACATTTATCATGAAACTGTATGATGCATCTCATTTATGAATTTAGGGGAGTTAGGGGCCCCATCTACCTTTAAGAAGGGGGAGAGTTAACCAGATCATTAGGTGTAGTCAAAGGAGTAGAAAACGAAGGGTGTCATCTTGAAGGAGGGAAAGTGCATTCAGGGCATGTCCCCTTCTAATCCCGGTCATGCCATCTCCATGGCTAATGTGTATCAGTCCATTTCTAATGGTCTTAATGGTGAGTGACGGTGACAACAAGCTAGCTAGCTATGGCTGGCTGGCTGGATGAGTCACTGGTTGATTGGGTCTCCCAGGTGACAGCTGGGTGTGCTTCAACACCTGAGATGCCTCATAGGTAGATAGGGGAGGGGTGTTGGGGAGGTAGGGGTGTCAGTGGTGGAGGTGGTAGAGTGGGGTGGGGTGACACTGCCAGTAATAGAAGTATGATAGATGTGATAGTATTATTGGTCACACATAAATCAAGAGAGACTCAAGGAAAAGTTTGGGCCCAAGGTGACAGGTACTTTTAATAATGCAGATGGTGTAGTACCTGAGATGGCTACATGATGGACAGAGTGGGGGGAGGTGTGGATGAAGAATGTTGGGGTGAGAAAGTGGAAAATAGAGGTGTGGTAGTACAGTCACAATGGGGTTGGTTTGGGCAAATATACATTAGTGAATGTATGCTGAAATTCAGGCTTGGGGTGCCAGGCAAATGTTCTGCAAACACCCTCATTAAATGACAGCTGTAAAGTTGACGGTGGTTGTTATTAAACCCATAGAATAGAATGGCAGAGCTAGTCAAGTAAGTAGGTCTGTTTACAGATAAAGGATTCAGATTCACAGGATGTGTGTTAAGGTGTATTTGTATTTGAACAGTTCAGATAGCAATGGAGGATAGAATTGACCAAACCGTCCAGACAATTCATGTCTAGGTGAATACCACATCCAAAGATGTTTGAGCTCTATATTTCATGTACAGGCCTAGTATAAAGTGTGAAAAGAGCATAACATAGATTCTTTAGGAAAAGAGAAGCAGGAAAATGTGTAAAACGGGAACCCTTAGAAGATGCACATTTAGAGTAGGCCCCAACAGGTGATTAAAATCTGGTATGCTTGCAAACATGATCATCCCTTTACGAGGGGCAGTGAAGAAGAGGAGCAGAACTCTGAATCACACTTGCTATAGGGACAAGGGGAAGGTGGGGGTACATACAAATCAGTTAAAGTATGCCATAAAACCTATAATTGGCCCCCTGCAGGTGCTTTTCTGAATAAGTACATACAAGAACACCTGGATTAAATCATGACAAGGTTTCACCATTGGTGCAATATGAGACAACAACTAACATGAAGGATGCCATCACTTGCTAGGGATGTCAGCACTGCAGTTCATCACAAGAAATGTAAATATATCCTACAAACCATTAGAAACCAGAAGAATGCCACAAAATAACTCTGTCACAACACAGCTCTTTTGCAAAGTGGAGAGTCGCGTACTAAAATATGTGAAAGTTTCATTTTGTACATCTCTCGTTTCCCAGTACAGGCTGACTGGATGCAGGTTTCAACTGTTTACAGCAAAGAGCTAGCTCCATTACTATAAAAAGTAACCTTTGGCCTCAACTTTTTGTGCTATACAAGGCAGTGGCTTGATTTTGGGTCAACACTTGCTTGAAATGGAAATCAGTACTTGGAAAGAATCTAATTGAATATTTTTTTTTCCTTACTACCACATAAAAGAGAGTGATGGCTGGTGTACCTAGATTATGCTAATCTGACATTATTCATGAAGAAAACACCCAAGTGCTTGTGTTAACAGAAGCCCCAAATGTTTATTTATTGTTTACTTACAAACTGGGATAGATCTTGTAAGTATTGACTACTTTTAAACAAATTCTGAGAGCACTTGTATTTGTAAGTATTGCAAAGAATTTCCTATGGAGTGTTTCAGAATAACTTTACAGGGTGTATTCAAAACAAATTTAAAAGTTTCTGTTTTGTGTAGAAATGTCTGGAAACATCAGAGATGGTATGGTATGATGGTGAAAGGTGGCTGTAATGGCCTATAGCATCTAAACAGAGACACAATCTCAAGCTATTATTGTACAGCATACAGGAAACCTAAGACAAAAATTATTGGTGATTAGTAGGAAATCTTGTCAAATGATCATAAAAATAAACACAAAAGTACATGTAAATGAAGTTCGGATTACTGTAACACATCAGACTGTAATTAAAAATGAAAATAAATTAAAGGTCATGCACAGTCAGAGACACAACAGCTTGCCACTCAACATACTCTTGCAACATAATGAGAGACTTTACCAATGGAATATAAAGCAGGGGATATCAAGAAAGAGCAATGACAAGATGCTTGTAGAACAGACAAATTGAGAGTGACATGTAACCGAAAATTGGATCACTGGTCTGAATTACAGAAGGCTGGCTGCTATTAAACCAATTTTGTCCATTTTCGCTTGACACTCAGTGGCCACTGTGTGAAGAACAGTCTTGATGCTCTTCAGTAGAGTTCAGAATTGGTTCAGATTGGATTTGTTCCAAATGTATCTCAATTTCATTTTTATCAATGGTCACAACCATTAGTTTTACATTGCAACATCATATTGGTACAGAAAAAAGCATCTGCCAATAAATTTGCATTTTAGTGAAAAATGGTCAAGTAAACTGATTAAAGGTTTGAATGCATCCTGCACACTGCACCTTTCTTTTGCATGTACTTTCCAATGTTGTATGTTGTATGCTTAACAATAGCTCTACAAAACAGATATTATGTACATATGATATTCCTTCAATTTATTAAAATGCTTTTTCCCTATTTGGTGCAAACTAGGAGAGATAATCCCAACAGATTGAATACTATTTTGAAATAGAACCACCAGCCACTTTCCCTTATC